>APFE031443877.1:338652-406634 GCA_000404065.3 Pinus taeda
TCTTGGGACACTGTTCAACATATAACTTTACACCTATAGGAATAGGAACCTTCACCAGTTTACTATCTTTCATATTAAACCTCTTTAGTATTGTCTCGACATACTTCCTCTGGTTTAACCAGAGCTTCCTCTTTTCCTAGACTCTTTTAATTTCCATGCCCAAAACATAGTTTGCAGTACCAAGATCTTTCATGTCAAATTTGGAGGACAATTGGGTCTTCAAATCCTAGATAATTTCTTTGTCATTTCCAACCAACAACATATCATCCACATACAAGACCAGATTAACAACACGGTCACCAATTAATTTAAAATAAACACAGTGATCTGCTTTGCTTCTGGTGAAGCCAAGTCCCCATATAAATGTATCGAATTTATGATACCACATCCTTGGGGACTTTTTTAACCCATACAGAGACTTCTTTAACTTGCATACTAGTTCTTTCTTACCCTTCACTACAAAACATTCAGGTTGCTTCATGTAGATCCTCTCTTCTAGATCCCTACAAAGAAATAATGTATTCACATCCATCTGTTCTACCTCAAAATAAAAAACAACAACAACAGATAACAGTAATCTAATAGACATTACCTTGGCAACAGGAGAAAAAATATCACCAAAATCAATTCCCAGCACCTGGGAATAACCTTTTGCTACCAACCAAGTTTTGTATTTCTCCAACTTTCCTTCTGCATTTGTCTTCTTCTTGGAAACCCATTTGCTTCCCATGGGTTTCCTTCCAGCCGGAAACTCCACCAAATCCCAAGCCTCATTTTTGTGCAAAGATGCCATTTCATCAACCATGGCCTCTTTCTAGACTTTTCCATCCTCTAAATCTACTGGTTCCTTCACAGTTATGGGATCATCATCAGCAATAGATAAAGAAAAATTTGAATAAAAGCAAATGGAATATACCTTTTTAGCTTCCTTCTTTCTTGAACTGATCTTCTCACACCCGGAGTTTGTGGCTCTTCATCTTCTAATTCCTCCTCTACTGTAGAGTCTGATTCTTCATCCTTTAGTTCAAACTCTATATTCTCAGGTTCCATTGGTTAGACTCCATGTTTAATAACATCTTTCACCTCTCTGAACACCACATCTCAGCTATGCACAACCTTCCTTGTTACTGGTTTCTAAAGCTTATAACCCTTTAAACTATCCTTATACCCAATAAAGATGAACTTTTCAGATTTACTATCCAACTTTGTTCTCTTCTCCTTTGGAACATGTACATATGCATCACATCCAAATACCCTTAGATGTGAAAAGGGGGGTTTATTACCAGTCCATACGTCTTGTGGAGTCTTATCCTCCAATGTCGATGAAGGTGACCTATTGGCCAGGTAACATGCAGTCTCCACCACCTTCGCCAAGAATTCCTGTCCTAACCAGACATTACTAAGCATGCTTCTTTCCCTTTCCATCAATGTCTTGTTCATTCTTTCTGCAACTCCATTTTTTTGAGTTGTATAAGGAGTAGTCTTCTGTCGTGCTATTTCTTACAGAATTCTTCAAATTCCTTACTGCAAAACTCTCCACCATTATCTATCCTCAACACATTTATCTTCTTCTCTGTCTGGTTTTCCACCAAAGCCTTAAATTCTTTAAACCTGTCAAAGACTTCAGATTTCTTCTTAAGGAAATATATCCATGTATTCCTGGAGAAGTCGTCTATAAATGATACATAGTACATAGACTTACCCAGTGATGGAACCTTCACAGGTCTAAACACATCACTGTACACAAGCTCTAGTATATGTTTCACCCTCTTACCACTAGAGGGCAAACTCACCCGATTCTGCTTCCCATATACACAACTTTCACAGAAATCAAAATCTAGAGAGCTATGACTCATACCTTCTACCATACCTTTACCATGAAGTATTCGAAGGCCCTTCTCTCCAATATGTCTAAGCCTTCGATGCCACATCATGGTCTTCTCTCCAAAGACAACTAGATTTTCTACTCCACTTTCAGGAGCCACAAAAATTTTGCACCCATCAACAACCATGCGACCTTGCAACTTGTACAGAGTTCCAATCTGAACTGCACGCATCAATACTAGTGCTCCTCGAACCATCTTGCAGGTATCCTTCTCAAACACTTTTTTTACACCTGCATCATCCAAATTGCTTATAGAAATTAGATTTATGGCCAATGCAGGAATATGCAGAACACCCGGAAGTGTTATAACCCTTCCACCTTGTAACTTCAACTTTACGTTTCCATGACCAATGATTCTTGCCTTCCTATCATCCCCTGAGAAGACATCACCACCATCGTATTTCTCATACTTGCAAAACTACTCTCTATGGGGAGTGAAGTGAAAGGATGCACCTGATTCAATCAACCATGCCTCATGATCTACATGTGTATTTGAAGAAGCCAAGTACACATCCCCACCTTCATCTAAGGTGGTTTTCGCCTCTGTAGAAGGAGCATCATCAGATACCTTTCCTTTATCAGGAGCTTTAGATTTCCAGTCCCTTTTGTAGTGTCCTTCCTTTCCACATTTCCAACACACCACCTTTATAGGTTTTCCTGGAGATTTAGATATCCCTCTAGATTTAGATCTCCCACTTGATGAATTATTTTTGTTTTTGTTCTGGGACTGTCCTCGTATAGACAAGGCATCACCATTCTGGCTCTCCTTATTTTTCCGTCTCATCTCCTCCATTAGCAAGGATGAGAATATTTCATCAAACTGCAAGGTAGTTGCATTGCTACCTATTGCAATAACCAAACTATCCAATGAATCTAGTAGAGAACACAACAAACTGATGCACTTACCTTCATCTAAAATTTTAATATCAATAGATGCTAAATGACTTACCATAGTATTAAATGCATTCATATGCTTTGTCATTGAGTCTCCATCTTTTGTCCTCGGGTTATACAACTTTTTCCATAGGAATAGTTTATTAACTAGAGACTTATATTGGTACAAAGTCCCTAACTTGTCCCACAAAGCCTTCATCATAGCTTCCCCTGATATATTCAATAATACTAAATCTGAGATGCACAATCATATTCTGCTCTTTTCCTTCTGATCCAACTTCTTCCATTCTTCATCGGACACTCCCATTGGTTTAGTACCTGGATCTACCACGATTCACTGATCTTTATCCACGAACAGATCTTGCATCGTGAGTTTCCACAACTCAAAACTCTGACCATTAAATTTCTTGATCTCTATCTTTCCACTACTCTCCATCTTCTTTCACCACCAGAATCAATCTCACAGATCTCCCATTGAATAGGGTCTACCACAGGCCCGAGCGAAACCCCTTAGGCACAAAGGCGTCCCCTTGAAGCCAAAACAACTCTGATACCAAATGGAGGTTTTAACCCCGTACAGAAATTACCTACATACGAATTCTAAAACACAGAAAATAAACAATGTGATAGCATAACACATAAAACACATATACACGAACATTTTCCCCTAGATCCCAAAATTAGGACTACCAGCTTGATTTTTCATTCTTTTCCTCTTAATGTTACAATACATATATATACATGCCAAAACATCAAATACCATGGACCAAAAACCATCATGTCCAAAACCATGTGCGAAAATCATGCACAAAACATAGGTGGGTCTGTCCAACCCAACATAGGGTCCAGACCCCATAGAGTGGGGTTACCTGCACCCATCAAACCCCCTGTGAACCCCTTGCTACACAATTGGAACAATGAAGAGGGGGCTCCCCCACCCCCCAACCCCCCGGTTAACTATGTGGGCTAGTCGTCGAAAGAATATAACACAACCCAACATGTACGACACAGTGAGGGTGATGACACTCTTAGTGGCTATAGCACAACACCTCACCAAGTTGCAGGGGGGGAAGCAGCTCCTTACTCAAGTGGAAGCAATGCAGAAAAAAGAGGTCGTCCTTAAGGTGTGGTTGGATCCTTGGTTAGAAGAAGCCTACCAAGTCTCCACCATCATATAGGAAAAGTTGGCGAACCTGCAACTTACACAGCAGAAGATCAAGCAAGACAGCGAAGGACCAACCATAGAACAGTTGGTCGAATAGGTGAAGCTGAGGGATATTCATAATAAGATCTCCATGTTAGCTGAGTCACTCGAGGGCGAGTCATGATCTTTGTGCTAGGGGCCTATTGGTATGGGGTCCCCTGCATCAGTTTTGGGGAAAATCCCAAGTTTTGATGTAAAAAGATGTAAAGTCTCCGCATATTATTGTCACAGAGCACATAGCTAGTTAAGAGTCAAAAAAGGTTTTTACCCTTCTTTTATGTAACTTGAGTCGGATTTTGAAGATCTATGCATGGTCCACAAACCATGGGATTTTATAAATAGGTGTGTCTTAGAGAGTCTAAGGCACAACGACGATGATGAGATATGATGGATGTAATAGGTCAAAAGAAGGAAGATTGAGATAGAAGTATTAGAGGAGGAAAAGGCTCTACAGATGAGTACGAAGAGGCCTAGAGTATTGTTTGCAACTAAGTGTGCGGACCCCTGCAGCTGAGTGCACAAGGAAGTTTTCGGTCTGTAAACCTTTGCTGAATATTAATAAAGAAGATTACTGCAGAAATCCCTATGTTTTGGCTCTTTACTTATGTTATGTATGATTGTGATATATGTTGTGATGGAATGATGTCTTTATAAATTAATGATGTATTTGTGTGTGACTTTACTTGATCTGTATTCTTATCTTAATGTAATTAATGTTAAGCGATTGCGCAAAGATCATAATGCTTTTTGTTAAAGTTATCCAACACTTAGGTAATTCTGAGTAACTATTGATCTAAGGGTAATCTAAAGCACACGTAAGTAGCTAATTGACATGTTCATGGTCCACAAAAGCTAGTCATAGACCTTCGCGGAGGTCTAGAGGATGATTAAAGGAAGTTACAACAATAGGCCACAGGAGCGTAGAGGTCTATGTAAAGGCATATCTAGGTCCCCAAAAGGACATCACACTGATCTTTGGGTGCGAAACTTGGTTCCAACATCCCCGCACACTTCTTCGAGTGAGACTTCAGTATGCATAGTGCAGATTGATGCCAAAAGGGCCAATAGTGTAGGGATTTGTTTGGCGAAACTAACTCTAACCTTAGGTCAGGACCCCCTAAGCCAACTAACCAAAATCTAAGATGACTTGGTCCATTTCATATTTGCCTATCTGCGCAGACAGCCTCATCTTGCGCCCCGCTCCCTGCTTAGGCTTACCAATTTTTCTCACGGTGCATTGTTCAATAGGGGCATTTTCTTTATTTGCACACTTGTCGATTAAATTCTACAACCATTCTATTACTTTCTTATCATGCAACGACTTCATACAGGTATTTAGAAATGTAGCTAATACCAAAGGATCTACCTCTTGTGTCATACTAATTTCTGGCATTTTCTCTTGAATTCCTGAGGTGGAGGCCTCAATGAAGTTCTTTGTTTCTTCCATGAAGGTCTCTTCATCTCAATTAATATGAAAGCATATTTCTTTCTCGGTAGCCTTGTACACCCACCCATCAGTCTTAGGCTGCTTTCCCTTATCTACACCAGTATCCATACCATTTCTTGTTACTATATTTATGCTATAATCTTCTTCACAGCATTTTGCCCTCATCATCTAGATGTTCTATGTAGGCTATTGGGGAAACGCCTTCTTTTCTTGCATCTTTTCCATAAGGATGAGACATTTCTCTATCACATGGTCAAAGGATCTACAAAACTGACATGATGGATTCGTGTGGTTTGGGAAATATCTCACGAAGTGTCCTGTTTCACCACAGTTATAGAAAATTATCCTCCCATGTCTACAGCCAACTCTGCCCCCTCTTCCTTGTCCTCGACCTTGGAATTCTGATCCTAAGGCTAGTTTTCTAACTGCATTTGATAGGTAGGGGTCCTATCCATCATTAGCTCATAACTCATACGATGGTGTTTGTCATGACCTACAGATTTACATAAATTTCAAAACAACTGCTGAGGGGTTTGTACAAACTTCAAAGGCATAACAGTTCAAAGATAGAGGAATGATAAAGATGAAGTTTGAAGAAGTAAACTCGGGTTTTGAGAAGCAAAGATGTGTACACACATGGATATGAAGAATAAAATGTGCATACAATTTCCCCACCATGGTATTCTAAATACCAAGGCTCTTTACCATAGTATTGACCCATAGTATTGAGCCCAACAATGAATATTTGATCCCCTCAAATAATACCATTGGCATAAGTATGGTTTTGACCTATGGTATTGTATAAGGACTAACTTATATAAGGAGATGAAGTTCAAAGTGTTTTGTGTGTGCAAGTGATGAATATTTAATGAATAGTCATATTTGAATAAAGTTTGCATGTAATGGGCTACTAATGATTTTCTTGATTTGAAACTATGTTTGCACCTCGGAATTTGACGATGGATCAAATCCAATAGATCTAAAATGATTATCTTGATTGTACATTGGTTTGATCTGTGATATTTATGTTTAACGAGTGTTTTATTATATATGTGGAGATATGAATTTATTCTGAAGATCTAATGTGCAACAAAGCTTTAAGTCAGTATTTGCAGATATGTACAAGGTTTTTATAACCTAAAAGGTGTGTACATATGATATTTTGATGTTGGTAAGTCTTGTACCTTTTCAGATATGTACATGGGTTTCATTCCTGAAAAGCGCGTATACACGTTGAAATGCTTTGTGGAAAGCGCGTCTATAAGCTAGGTTTTTGTTGAATAAAATGTCTGATTAGTATAGTCAGTCTTGCTACATTTCTAATGTCTATAAATAAAATATTACTTGATGATCATATTTTAACAGTAATGTTTTAAGCTGAATTTATTGATTGAAGAGTGATGATAGCTATACATGATTGAATATCGATGATGGTTCTGTGATAGTTTCACAATGACTCAGTGGTTGAGGGCTTAACTCAGGATAACAATGACCCAGTTTCAGGGTACAATGTTTTGAGATCTGTACACGAGTATGCCTCATGGAAAGCGTGTATACACACAGGCTTGCTAAAGTAAAGTAGCGTATATATCCCGATATTTTATTGATCATGGTTTTTAGCTGGTTGAGAAATTTGATGCAGTGTTTTGAGTTCAATATTGACATTTTAGTTATAGTAATCTACCTTATTTTGAATAATTTAATTGATTTGGGTCTCAGCTGTTTCAGTGATTGGTTGATTCGGTTGGTTTAGTGATTGAGTTATTTGTTACAGTGATCAGTTTCAGTTTTGATATTTTGTATTGGGCTTAAATGATGGTAGTGGGTCTACTCTGAAAATTTGATGAAACGTGGCCTACAATTTGTGCTGTTTTCTATTAGGTGGATCTAGTATGAAAATTTATGAAATGTGGTCCACAAAAGTGTTGAGGGTTGGATCCTTCAGCAAGGGAGTCGAAGATTCCTTCCAATTGTAGCTGGTAAGTTAGATCTTTGGGTTGGATCTCCCTTTTGGTGGGTGTTGGAGAATGAGAGAAGGTTGTAGCCTTCTATAGGTGGATGCCTACTTTCTGGTATAAGTCTGTGCCAGTATAATATTGTAATATGTTTTTCAATATAATAACTATGAAGACATAAACGACAACAGTGGTGGTTTCTTCCCACATTGGGTTTCCACCTAAAAATCCTAGTGTTCATGTTTGCTTATGTGTTTCTTATGTATGATGGTTTATGATGTTCTTAATGCACATGGTTACTGTTTAATTAATTCCTATTGAGGTACTGGTATAGTGATTTAAGTTAAACATATTATGAATTAACTGAAAATTAAATTAACTGGATATACACTAGTTGTTTGCATAACAATTGCATACATTTGCAGGTTATTTCATTAAAGTCATATAAACACAAATATCAGTAATGAAATAAAAGGTTTTGGTGAGTTTTAAAATACTTATTCACCCCCCCTAACTCTCAATAATTTTCCCAAAAATTGGTATTAGAGCAAGTCCTTCAGCAAAAGCTTGATCGCTTGAAGGAGATTCGTTAACATGATGGGAAAGAGGAAGATAACTCGAAGGGGGGTTTCAGAAGCCTATGATAATGACATATTATATTCAGTGACAGTTACACATATCAGTAAATATTAAATTTTGGGAGAACCCCGCTTTCTATTGATTAAGAATGAAGAAAACGGTAATAAAGATTTATGAGGTATGGGATTTTTTTCTGACTACGATCCATTTCCTTGTCTATGCAATAATTATATTAATGGTATTTCAAATGGTGAATAAGGTGAGTCTAATCAATAATGTTAATTACTTATGGAATTTAAAGATAGAAGTAGTAATGGTTATGATGATAACTTCATGGATGCGCTAGAATAAAATGATATTATTATTGATGAAATATCTCAGCTTAATGTTTCTTAAAAGAAGCTAAATTAGCAGAAGAAACTTTGAAGAAACAAATCATAGAAAAGGAAGAGCATAATGAACAACTAGAATGCAAAATAGTAAGTCTAAGGAAAGAACCTGAGAAAGAAAAAAGTCTTAATCTTAGATTTTCTAAAGGATCTTAAAACTTAAATGAAATCATCAAAGTTCAATGCTCTCCACTTATAAAGGTAGGTCTTGGATATAGGGAAGAAACATCAAAGACAATAAATTCTTCTACAGAAAGGAAGTTACCTCAATGTAGTAAAATGAAGCAGTTAACATCACTCCAACCTACAACAAAATAATAAAGGACCAAATAGTTCCCTGGCAAACTTTGATCCGTTCAATCAAAAGGAAAACAAAACTCGAAGGTACTATACTCCCAGACACTTCTACTTTAATGGACAATGCTTCACTTGTCACAATTTTGGTCATAACATTGCTCAATGTGTTGCTTACAAAACTAGCATGACTAGAGAAGAAATAAAACAAAAGATTGAGGTTGGGGTAAAGAAATGCTCTTACAATTCCTTCTCTCCTCTTCAGTATCAAATTGAATGCTCTTTTTGCAACAACTTTGGGCTTAAAGAATGCAAAATGTAGGAGCGAAGGACAATCAATACCTCAGGATAAGCAAATGGAAACAACATCTAAGATATGCAAGAAGAAAACCATTGAATCTGAGAATTGTGGTCTAGATTTATATGTAGGAGATCAAGACAACCTGTAGTACACTGATAGTGGATTCTCAAAACACATGATAGGTGATAAAGGTAAGTTTATGTCTTTTAATGAAATAAAGAAAGAAAATAATGTAACCATTGGAAATAATGCACCTATTGCTATTAAAGGAAAAGGAATATTTTTCCTAAAAGAAAGGGTTAAAGTTGGAAATTTTTTATTTATTAATGAGTTGAAGCATAACTTGTTAAGTGTCAGTGAGATGTGTGATGAAGGGAATGAATTTGTTTTCATATCAAAGAATTGTGTGGTCCAAAATATCGATACAAGAAGAATTGTAATAAAAGGAACAAGAATTCTAGATAATATCTATTTCCTGGAAGGTTGTCTAGAAAAATATTACTTAAGCAAAGTAGAAGAAGGTTGGTTGTGGCACAAAATATTGGGACATCTAAGCTTCACTCAAATACATAAGTCAAGCAAGCTAGGAGAATTTCATGATTTTCCCAACATCTCTCTACCAGAAAGTACTATATGCAAAACATGTCAATTCGGTAAGAAAACCAGGGTACAATTCAATGCCAAAGAAGGTTCTACAAGTAGGCCCCTTGAAATTACTCATACTAATTTGTGTGGGCCAATGAAGAAAAGGTAACCTAGAGGTGAACAATATTTCATCTTATTTATTGACGAATTTACTAGAATGTGATGGATTAGTTTCTTAAAATACAAATATGAAACATTTGATAGAGATTTAAAGTCTTCAAAGATTTAGTAGAAAATGAGTTAGACTTACAAATAAAGGGTCTCAGATTTGACAGGGGAGGAGAATTCATATCAAACAATTTTTTCAAGTTCTGTTAATAGCATGGCATCAATAGGAAGTTCTTTATAGCTAAGACTACTCAAAAAAATGGGGTGGCAGAGAGAATGAACAAGACAATTCAACAAATGGCATGTGTCATGCTTGATGCACCTGGAACACCTCATGCCTTCTGGGGAAAAGCAATGCATATATCAATAACTATTCTTAACAATGATCATATTTGTGTGAACAGTGATAAAACATCTTATGAACTTTGATACGGTAAACCTCCGACTGTTAATAATTTTAGAGATTTTCGAGGTAAATGTTACATACAAAATAATGATGATAAACTTGGAAGGTTGATGCTAGAGTTGATGAACGAATTCTCCTTTGGTTCTCCTCTAGAAGCAAAGGATATAAACGTTACAATAAAGCACTTCAAAATATTATTGAATCATTGATTTTTTAATTGATAAAGCATCCACAGGTATCAAAAAGGAAGCGCCAATAGATGACGAAGATACTCCTACAACACGCCAAAAGAATGTGGAATAAAGAATCAATGAAGCATTAGATGAAGGAAGTGACAATACAAAAGCACCAAAAAAGACTCTATTAAGGATGTTCATAAAAATCATCCAGAATCTCAAATTCTAGGTGATAAGGAAACTGGAGTACAAACTAAAAGAACTCTTGTTGGAACTGCTAGTGATCTAGCCTTAGTATCCACAATTGAACCACAAAATGTAAATCGGGCTAGCAAAGATGAATTTTGGGTTAAGGCTATGAATGAAGATCTTGACCAAATAGAAAAGAATCACACATGGGAATTAGTACCTAGGCCTCATGATAAGAATGCTATTGGGACAAAATGGGTATTCAAAAATAAATTGAACGATAATGGAGAAGTAATTAGAAATAAAGAAAGACTCATTTGCAAAGGTTATGCTCAAGAAGAAAGAATAAAATTTTAAGAAACATTTGCACCTGTAGCCAGACTTGAAGCCATAAGAATGTTTGTTGCCTCTTCAAGCTTCCATCATTTCCAATTCTATCAAATGCATGTTAAATCTTCATTTTTAAATGGGAACCTAGAAGAAGATTTTTATATTGAACAACTTTATGGGTTCATTCTAGGAAATCATGAAAAACTTGTTTGAAAGCTCAAGAAGGCATTATATGGGATAAAACAAGCCCCTCATGCATGGTATTATCAGCTTGTCAGGTATCTTCAACAACAAGGCTTCACTAAGAGGTCTGCAGATAACAACCTATATATAAAGGTGGATGATGGTAAAATTTTAATTGATGTTTTTTAAGTGGATGACATAGCCTTTGGTAGCAATGAATAATCCATGAATCAAAGGTTTTCTTCTATCATGTAGCAACAATTTGAAATGTCTTTACTTGATGAACTAACATACTTTCTTGGTTTACAAGTACAACAAGAAAATAATGACATCTTTCTCTCACAAAAGAAGTACCTCAAGAAGATTATAAAGAAATATGGAATGGAAGATTTCAAACCGATATGCACACCTATGGTGATAGGATGTAGCCTCAGTTCACATGATGATTCTCATGTAGTTAACCAACCAAAACACAGATCCACAATCGAAAGTCTACTTTATCTTACATGAACAAGACTAGGTATCATGCATGTAGTTGGGATTGTTGGACGATTCCAAGCTAATCCAAAGGAAACTCATCTTTAAGTAGTCAAAGGAATATTCAAATATCTACTAGGCACTCAAGAGTTTGGTTTATGGTATATGAAAGATGTGGATCTTACTTTTCATGCTTATACAGATGTAGATTTGGAAAGAAATGTTGGTGATAGAAAAGGAGCTAGTGGAGGAGAATTCTATATGGGGCCTTGCTTGGTATCATGGTTCAACATAAAACACAACTCAATATCTTTATCTACTATAGAAGCATAGTATGTTGTTGTTGCCTCTTGCTGCACACAATTTCTTTAGATGATGCAAACTTTGCAGGATATTCAAATCAATTGTTCTCTACCCATTTCCATTCTATGTGATAATAAAAGTGCCATTAGTATCTCGAAAAATCCTGTAATGCATTCCAAGGCCAAGAAGATTCCAATTAAATATCATTTTTCTAAGAGAGGTGGTGCTTGAACGAAAGCTCAAACTAGAATATGTTCCCTCAAAATAACAAGTTGTTGACATATTTACAAAACTACTTTCACATGATGCATTTGAATATCTCAAACATAAATTAGGAATGGTCTCTACTTCATCACTATGTTGATCCTTCATGTTTAGGGGGAGTAATACACATGCGTCTTGATGATGAATCCCATGGTTGTTTTTTATTTTCATGATTTCTTACATTACTGACAGTCCATCTGATGTTGTAATAGTAAATTGATATAGATAGTGCAGGCTCAAGGGGAGCCGAAGTTAAGAAGTTTCAGTTTTTTACTTTTGGTACACAGAACCTATGAATAGAAGTCGTGTATAGATGCGAGTTTTGAACTTAACAGTATCGTATATTTTCCTATGATGAAGAAAATATCTTCAATTTTGCTTGTTGGTTTCGGAATTGGTTGAGTACAGTCTACAAATATGGCACATGTTCAGGGGGGAGCATTTTCTCTACTTCTAATAATGCATTGTTGGAATTATGTTTGCTTTAGAATTCCTTGGTTCATAAATATGCTTATCAATAGTGATGCTACTAATGTTTATAAAGTTCTTGATTAATGATAAAAAAAGTGCATTTTGTTGTTCATGTTGTTGTTCATGTTGTTGCTAGCATATGCTTATGGTGCAAATTCTGAATAGTATATGATCATTGTTGAAGACTATCTTGGTCTTGCTACCTCACTATAGAGGTATTTTGTCTTGGTTATAAATTTCATATATTTCTCTTGATGTAAAGGTCATGTAAAGACCTATGATGTAATAATTGTAATATGCAATTACGTATGGACTATTGTGGTCAAGTCTTGTAATCCCATTTTGGGTGGTTGATGTAATAATGAAGCCAAATATGTAATGCCATTGTGCTTGGGTGACTAATATACGTTTGAATCCTTGGTGATAGGAAAAGTCGTATTCAGTTGAGTCTTTGAGTCATGTACCTCTTTGTATATCTTCAGAAAATTCAGCATGTGCTCATGGGGAGCATGGTCATATCAGATAAGATCTGCATCACTCATGTCAACAGAGGGACAAGCCTTCATTCATCATTGACCCACCCTTTTCCCTTGATTTCAAATGGGAAGATA
The DNA here is from genome assembly GCA_000404065.3 of Pinus taeda. Taxonomy (NCBI): domain Eukaryota; kingdom Viridiplantae; phylum Streptophyta; class Pinopsida; order Pinales; family Pinaceae; genus Pinus; species Pinus taeda. Next base: position 351,764 of record APFE031443877.1, read on the forward strand.
AGCTTGGTGCTTGGAGAATGCTTGGTATATTGACAGATGTGGTTACAACTATCTACAGGTTGTGGTGACTAAACACGAAAGTGGTTGCCATCAAGTCCAAAGGGGGAGATTGTTGACATTATGACTAATGTGTTGTCCTTGATGGAAACCTACTTGATGAGTTGTATTTTGATGGCAACCTACTTGATGAATATCTCAATAGGATGTGTTTACATGTGATAGAGATTTTGGTTGAAGGCATAATAGTTCAGAGATAAAGGAATAGTAAATATGAATTTTGAAGAAGTATATGCAGGTTCTCAAAAGAAAATCCATGTACACACACATGTATGGAGAAGAAAATGCATGCACGGTTTCTGAACCATGGTATTCTAAATACGAAGGGTCTTTACCATAGTATTGACCCATAGTATTGATCCCAACAACAGATTTTCATCCTGTCAAAGAATACCATTGGCATAAGTATGGTTTTGACCTGTCGTATTCGATAAGGACTAAGTTATTTAAGGAGATGAAGATCAAACTTCTTTGTGTGTGCAAGTGATGAATATTTAATGAGTAGTCAAATCTAAAGAAAGTGTGCATGTAATGGGATATTAATGATTTGCTTGATCTGAAGCTATGCTTACATCCAAGAATTTGATGATGGATCAGATCCAATAGATCTGAAATGACTATCTTGATAGTAGATTGGTTTGATCTGTGATATTTATTTATGACCTGTGTTTTATTATGTATGTCGAGAGATGAATCTGTTCGCATGATATGATGTGGAGCAAAGCTTTAAGTCAATATTTGTAGATATGTGCGTGCGTTTTATAACCTGAAAGGCACGTACATACACTAGTTTGATGTTGCTAAGTCGCATATCTTTTCAAATATGTACACGTGTTTCATTAATGAAAAACATGTATACACACATAATTTTTTTGTTCAAAGTGTGTCTATAAGCTAGGGTTTTGTTGAATAAAATGTTTGATCAGTATAATCATTCTTTTTGTGTTTATGATGTTTCTCAATGAAGCCTTACCTGACAATCATAGTTTAACAATGATGTTTGAAGTTGAATTGATTAATTGAAGTGTGATGCTAGCTATACATGATTGAAGATTTCTGATGGTTCTGGGATAGTTTTAGAATGATTCAATGGTTCAGGGCTTAACTCAAGATAACAATGATTCATTTCCAGGTTTCAATGTTTTCATATCTATACCCGGGTATGCCTCATGGAGATAGTGTATACATGTGGGTTTTCTAAAGTAAAGTAGCATATATATTCTAATATTTTATTTATTAGGGTCTTGAGTTGGTTGAGAAAGTTGATACATTATTTTGGGTTCAATATTGACATTCTGGTTACAGTAATATACCTGCTTCAGAATAAGTTTATTTATTTCGGTCTTAGTTGTTTTAGTGATTGGTTGATTCAGTTGGCTCAATGATTGAGTGGTTTGTTGCAGTGATCAGTTTCCATTTTGATACTTGGTGTTGGTCTAAAATGATGGTAGTGGAAACAGTCTGAAAATTTGATGAAAAGTGGGCTACAAGTTGTGATGTTTTGTAGGAGGTGGATCTAGTGTGAAAATTTATGAAATGTGGTCCACCTAAGTGTTGATGGTTGGAGCCTTTAGTAAGGGAGTCAAAGCTTCCTTCCAGTGGTATCTAGTAAATCAGATCAGGGGGTTGGAGGTCCCTTCTGGTGGGTGCTAGAGAATGAGAGAAGGTTATAGCCTTCTGTAGTTGGATGCTTGTGTACTGGTATGAGTCTATGCTAGTAAAATATTTTAGGAAATTTTTCATTATAATAAAAGATGAATAAAAATACGAGAACAATGATGGTTTTTTCCTAGATTAGGTTTCCACCTAAAAATTATGGTGTTCATGTGTGTTGATATGTTTCTTATGTGTGATGGTTTATTGTATTCTTATTACACATGGTTATTGTTTAACTAATTCCTATTAAACTAATGATACACTATTTTAAGTTAAAGAGATGATGAATTAATTGAAAAGTAAATTAACTAGATATATGCTAGTTGTCTACATAACAGTCACGCGCATATGCAAGTTTCTTTTAGTAAAGTCACACACATAAATATGAGTAAGAAAAAAATGTTTTGGTGAGTCTTAAAATCAGTACAAAACCCCCCCCCACCCCCCACCCACCCCCCCCCCCCCCCCCCCCCCCCCCCCCCACTCCACCCCAACCCCCCCAAAAGTATTTATCCCAACAAAATGGTTTTGGGTGCTGGAAATAACTTTTTAGGGCAAACAATGTGTTTTTAGGGTTAGATTTTAAACTTCTTTATTAGGACTCAAAATGCCAATAAACATCATTTCAATGATAAAAGGGGATATAATTTTGTGAAAAACCAATTAGGAATTTGAAATTATAGGGATAACATCTTGAAAACATAACTTTTTATTTTTCCTATGAGTGTTACGAAAACCTTTCGTAGTCTAGTGCTACAAAAATATTTCATAGTGCCAGCTATAGGCTTGCGATAGGTTGATTTCATTGAAAAAATTATGGAATGCTTACAATTAGGTGAAATAACTAAATTAGAAATGTTCTTAAGCTTATATTGCAATTTCCACAAAAAAAATTTGATATGCCTTTACACCCCTTGTACAGTTAACTGAAAATCATAGCTTTTGAATTGTTAGGAAAGGTACAAACTTGGTGCTAGCAATTTTATACCAATTGTTGAGTACACATCTACAATAAATTGGGGGGGTCATTATCCGAAAATTTTTGACTTTGTAAACATTCATGTAACATAAGAAAAGGATCACATATGAGATCTATTAGTTGTAGAACATTAAACATAAAATTTATGTGGAAACCCACTTAGGAGAAAAAAAAAAAATTACCTTATAGAATTCTCTGTATGTACCAACCTACTGTCACATATATTTGTATTCACCAACTTATTGGAGCCACTAATCCCCCTTTCTAATCACCAACTTAGCAAGAGAAACAAATGTATTTGTTTGTGCGGAAACATTCAAAGAACTTGTTGAGTTTTAACCTCTTCCTAAGAGAAACATTATATAGAATTCCATATGTCCAATTCTTTATGTGTAATTTTCAAATTTATATTTGAGGTATTTGTATGTCTTCTCATATATTTGGAAGTTTCACAGTTTGAAAGTACCAAAAGAAAAGTTATAGCAAAAATAGCAAGATGGATGATTTGAAGCTAAGCTTAGGAATATTTAGAAACCTTATGTTCCATAGGTAATATCATTGAAAATTTAGTGAACAAAATTATAAAACTTGTACTTCTAAGTTTCTCCCCAAATTTCTAAAAAATTTGTAGTTTGAAAAATCTTGGAAATGAATTTATACAAAAAATTCCAAGTTGATCTCTTTGAAATTTGTTTCAAGCCTCTTTAGAAACCCTAAACTAAATAGAGAATATCCCTATAGATATAATTAAAAAAAAAATAAAGTTTTAACATATGATCATATATGTGTTGGCTCTATCTCCTACAAATTTCACATTTGGAAACATCACATAAAATAGTTGTAGTGAAAATTCCAAACTAACCTCTTCAAAATAGAATTCATGAAAACTAATTTCCACAAGGAATATCTTATAAAGTATAATTAAACAATGTATAATTTTTTTTATCACATCTACTTAGAGATATCATCTCCATCTCCTCAAAATTTGTGTTCTAAAACATCTCACAAAATAAGTTATAATGAAAATTCCAAACTAACCTATATGAAACCAATTTCAAGAACATTTAGAAACCCTAAATTCCATAGTGTATATATTAAAAAATATAACAAATCAATGTCTAAAATTTTGACCATATATATCTAGAAATTTCTCCTTCATCCCCTAGAAATTTCACAATCTAAAACATCCTAGAAAATAAATTATAGCGAAAATGCCAAGACAACTCATTCACTCCACAAATTACATCTTTACTTTCACACACACTTTCCTTCGAATACTTTATCCTTTTATTCATTGTCATGACCCTTCTTGAAAATAAAAGTTAATTCAAAATATCATGTCAATTTATCGACTAAATAATTAATTCCCTTTTTATTTTAATTTTACAAATATTGATGGCTTAGGTGTTGGATTTGAAAACACCATTTCACTTATTGACTTCTCCTTTTCACAAGCAAGCATTTTTACTATACTTGGGTGTATATATATATCTATATATATATATATATATATTATATATATATATATATATATATTATATATAATATATATATATATATATATAAATCCATTTAACATCAATGACAAACAAATTTTTCAACAATGTTTGGAATCAATTCGTATAGTATGCTTTTCAAAAGCACCATATGGTTCTTGAGAAAGGACCATGGAGAATGAGATTACAAAGCTTGTCTTAATCATGGTGTTTTCTTTTTGGAAAACAAGAAAAGTGTTTTCACTTCCTTAGTCTCTTATACAACTAATTGCAAATTTCCTAATGTATCCTCTTCTACCAAATCTTCATACACTTGCTACAATACCCACGTGAGCCTTTATTCTTTCTAATGCTCTATTTGAATTACACTCTTTCTCAATTATAAGAGCTAAACTAAATTCTCATCCTAATATTCCATAACTTTAATGAGAGAGTCAAATTGTTTATCGAAGTGCTCCTTTAACAAAATAAATATTTATCTAAGGTCATTTTAGATATTTGAGATCCTCCCTTCCAAGTGTTGTTTCTCTTCTCATATCTGCAAATTGGTGGCTCTTAAGTAATCTAACTTCTCAATTTCAATGCTTTTCCCATGATAGGACTTTTTCTCCTAAAAATGTGGTAGCTTGTTCAAGGTCATATATTCAAGTACTCTAATATCGATATGACCCATAAATAATGGATTTATATGATAATTGTCTCACCAACACAAGTATCTATGGAGATAGAATTTAGTTGTCTACAATCCTCTCTTTTCACTTATCCTCGGCTACTCATCAACACACTGTATGATGATGACTTTGTATTTGTGTTGGAATCATAAAATATAGATATTTGTAATAAAATGGAAATTTCAAATGGTTTTTAGAACCTAAACCCATAAAGGAGGTAAAAGGATGTCATTGGCAGAAAAAGTATATATATAAAATAATTATAATGGGTGGATCTTTATTGTCAACAATGAAAAAAAAATAGGCATGTCTATTACTATTATCAAGTAACCTTACACAACTATAGAAAATAATTTATTATTCATCAATAGTGACCTCATCCTCCTTTCCAAGCCTCTCCCTCCTCTTATATATCACTTTAATATGGTACAATGCACTACAATAGTGAATCACCCCAACCATATATATCCTATATGTATTATTATTGAATCCCCTACTCATTTATGATAAAGGAAAATACAAAAATTGAATTGCAGTACCTTCATAAAATTTAAATGTCATAATGTGTAACTTCCAAGAGGATATAGTACCTAGACTAGAGGACGAAGATGTGATTAAGAACTTTTAAAACAATTCAACATTTTTGAAGCATTGTCACCTAAAGACACTCAAGCTAAGACTAAACAATGCACTTTCACATTTTTTCTAAAATTATGAATTTTTCAATAATAGGTTTATACTAAGCACATGAATGTATTATTTATGGTGACATTTTCTTTTTTGTTAACATATTGAGAGTTGTGACACAAAAATATGCAAGTAGTGACCCAAACAACACCTAGAATTATGTTAGCATTGAAATCCCAAAAAATTGATTGCAGTATTTGGTTGTTATTACATGGTAAGATACACTCAACATATCATCCATGTTAACTTGTCAATTATAATATTGCTATCATTTTAATGTCCTTTCCAAATTGTTAGAGAGGTAATCAAAATTTCTAGACATTTAATTGGTAGCCTAAATTTCATATGAAACTTTAGAAATACCATGCACTCTATATGCACATCAATGCATCCTTCATTCACTTGTTAGTTTATTAGTTGTAGTTCCAACAGTTACCATTATAATTAAAGTTTATAGATTACTAGCAAAGTTCTACAAAAAAAATAGGAAGGAAATCAATCTTGTTGAAAGGAAATCACACTTGCTAAAAGAAAATCTACCATTAATTCCAGAAAGGGAAGCTAAGCCTAATCCTTGCCAAAATTATCCCTATAGTTTCTTAAAGCAGAAAGCTCTTGGGCATCATGATAGTGATGGAATATAAGTGGTGTTTCAAGTACAACATGGGGAAAATATACAGTTATAGGACCTCATAAGCCCTTTCCAACATCAAATAAAACCATGTGTAATCATTAAATTTGTTAAGGAATCCAAGAGTTTAATATAATCCTATTGATGCTTAAGTGCATGATAAAAATATTTGAATATAGAAAATCTAATATCTCATAGTATTTTGATCCAATGGTTGATAATCATTGTTGTAGCTATAGTAAGGTGATTAATAAAGGTACAAAAGGGTCTAATACAATGGTCTCAACCCATAGTGTAGTTTTGCACATGTTACATTATCAAACAAGACTTTTCATTTCCATGTGGAATCTTCAAGGATTGTGATTAGAGTTAACTTATCATATCGAAGAGATAAGGATGTGTACCATCCATTTTTTCATTATAAAATTAGTTCCAATAGAGTAGATTTACACCATCAAGTGGCAAGAAGTGTTATGTATATTATATGCATTATACAAGGCATTGCATTTCTTTCATGTGAGTAAGTTCCAATTCGTGTGGACCATCAAGATTTGAAGTGTATTGTGAATATAGTGATGTTGCTAGTAAGGAAAATGTTGGACACCTAATCCTCTATGGGTTGGTGTAGAATGTGAACAACCATGAGAGTCCAAGAGACCTTGGGATGTGGGACCCAACAGTCACACGAATGTACTATAAATGTATATCATTGTCAAATAATGGATGTACTCTCTTTCTTATCTTTAATATCCTGTTGCTGCCATGTGTGTGTTTAACATGGTATTAGAGCCCCAGGTCTGCATATCTGAGTTTCTCTGCATGTCGGAGTTTCCTATGATTTGCATTTCTGCAATCCTTTTGATAATGTTTATGTTCCTACTAGCATCCTAGATTTGAAGTTCAAAGGGAATACAAAACAATTTGGCAATGTATTTAATTCCACAATGGTGAATGAAGCAGTGAGACTCTCCTTCTGTTATGCGCTTTGCAATTGTGTTAAATCTCCTTTTGTTATATGTGCTAGTCCATATGCTAAATGTATATGTAGTGTTGTATTCATATCTGCGCATTGCGTTAAGTGTTCTGAAAGCCATGCATACCTGCTTTTGGTTAACTCCCCATGCCAATGTTGTCATAAATAACGTCGAGCTAACATATTAACACCTCTCACCTCCATGCTGTCCATCCACACCAGGTTTAGAGCCTGTCCCTCTGTCTATCAGGTCTGCTACTTGCATGCACCAAGCTGTTTCATCTAATTATGTCTCTACCATTCTGCATTATTCTTCTAGAAAAAATGCCCCTCTATCCATCATATTCACATGTTGGGTGCATGATTTTGTTTTTAGGGGTCATTTAAATTCTAGCAAACCTTCCGCCTACATTCAAGCACTAGTCAACAACTTTGTCGGCACTTTTGGTTGTTGCCTCCACCATAGTCATTTTTTGCATACGTCTCATTTTTGCATTAGTTGTATTTTACATAGCTCCATGTTGATGTTTTAGAAGACCTCACTACTCTTGTCTCTTTAACATTTGTTTTCTCTATTATGCACATAAATGCTCCTTGTCAGAACTGTAATAGTGTGTTACTTTCAATTCTGGTCTCGAGTGATATTTAACACTAGAATTGAGATTCATGCCAAGATTCATATTCATGTTTCTAGCAGATGAGGATGAGGTACAGGGCGTACCATTTTCACTCAAAGGGCTCTGTGTTAAGCTGCCAAAAAGAGGCGAGATTCTAACATGGTTTGCGAGTGCCACCATAGCTTGATCAAAACTGCAGAGTCAGCCTGAGATGTTCTAGTAATCATGTTCTTGATAAAATCACGATGGCCAGGGCAATCAATCACATTGTAGTAGTATTTAGTTGTCTCAAACTTCCATAGTGCAATATCAATTGTGATACCACGTTCATGTTTAGCCTTGAGCTTGTCAAGAACCCAAGAATACTTGAATGACCTCTTGTTCATCTTGGCAACTTCTTTCTCAAAGCATTCAATCACATGCTTGTCAATTCCTCCAAGCTTGTAGATCAAATGCCCAGTGGTTGTTGACTTGCCAGAGTCGACATGGCCAATAACCACAATTTTGATATTGGTTTTCTCCTTTCCCATGATAAACTAAATTCTCTTACAAAAATGGTTTCCTGAGTCTAGAGAATTAGAAGGACTGCAGAATAGCTTCGTAGCACCGTGGAGAGTAGAGGGACTCACACAAGATGAAGAGGACAAAAGATTGATATCAAAGCCATTGTTATTTCTCATTTGAAATTCGCATTTGAGGAGCTCATCCACACTATGGTAGTTGGTCAAACTAAATTACAATTCGATTCAGGGCATCGATTTGTGCCACCATAGCTTGACTCCTACCATCACATCTAAAGCATTTGCAAATGCCCAAACTGCATACTACTCCACTCCAGAAATCTTGTTAGCAATAGCTTGTACAACATCTGAACATGAAATTTCTACAGATCCACCACCATATACGATTGAACTATCACAATCCAAGTTCCATGCAACACAAAGTGCATTATGAAGGCTTCACTTTGTCTCTTCTATCATCATCTTGTTTCCACCATGAATAAAAATTGTCACTGCCCTTGAATTCGCACACTGTTCTATGTATAACACCTGACCCTTAGTTCTTCCAAATGCTTTCTCCCTCACAAGTCTAGCCTTCACTAGCTTCTCAGGTGTCAATTCCTGAAATCATGGTACTATCCACTGCCTCTTGAAGCCTGTTGATGTTACACAATTTTTTATGCTTTTCTTTGCATTGTCATTGGCATTGAAAGTTTGGGAGGAATTTGTGGAGCAAGGATCTACACTGAAATTGTATGGATGAGTTTTGGATCCCTTTAAGAAGGAAAATTGATATGCACTTGAGTAATTCATGTATTGTTTAGTAGAGAGGTCTGGGTAGCCTTCGATTGACTTTCAGTCTTGTCAAACAACTAGTGTTCATTTTTGAAATCTTGAATAGCCGAGGTTTGTCTAGCCCTACTACAGTGTCCACTGAGATTGTTGAGCCTTCATTTCTTTGTGAGATAATGACTATAATTGATGATACATTATAGTTGTTAAATATCATAATTCATTCCATTGTTCATGGAATGGTAAAAATAAGCTCTGATACACTTTCTGACGTTAAAATTTGTCTGCAAAATGCACATGAGAAAATTGACTTTTTGTAGCTTGAATCTCAATTCCAGCAAGAAGATCTACATCAAAATAGACATCATTCTAAACATGTTTTTGTTCAAAACATTGAGACAGCCACCCATCAACAACAAGTCAATGTTGTTGAAGTTTATTCAGATTTAGTACCCAATGAAGCAGTAGTTGTACATGCAGATGCATAAGTACAGTTTGCACTTTCCAAGCCCATAATCAGACCTTGGGAAGAGCTTGTCCACAACAAGCATAGAACAGGTCTTGGATAAGATAAGGAGATGTCCTTCCATATTCCAAACTACTCAAATCCCATCCAATTTTAGAGTGTTCGATTCGTTCATGACAGTTCACTTCCAACTATCCCAGATTCTGCCCCTCTTCCACAACAACAGATTGTGAAATGCCAACACTGTGACCAAGTCAACCATCTGAAAGATCACTATGTTGATCTTCATCCATGTAAGCATTTTCATAAAACTAGTCATTCTTCAAATAGGTGCTTTAGAAACAAGCCCCCTGCAAGAACAAATATTCATCTTGGATGGATCGCTTCTTGGCAATGGGCATCAACAGACAAGAAGATATTCCAATCATATGCCAAAACTTGTTCTAGAGTATTGAACAACCTTACAGTTGATATTTCTTCATATTCTCACCTTGTATCTAACAGGGGGAAAATGATGGTCATCTACAAGCTTCAAAGCCACATCAAGCGAGCCTGAGCCACAACCTTCCACACCAGATTCAGAGTTGTAGGCAGAAACAAAAATACCCCTGAGCATGCCTTCAGTCGGTGATACCTCTTCAAAGAATTGGGGACACTTCCTCTAGCATCAGACGTCATCTTCTTGCAAGTTTTGGAAGAGTTTCAAGAATTTCATTAAGCATTCCAGAGTTGTTTGTCATCCTTAAACCATCACAAGTTGAGACTTCCCTTTTCAGGTTGAGGTTCTCCCTTTTATGCGAGGTGAGACCTCCCTTTCATGGTTGAAGGTTTCCCTCTTCAAAACATCAAGAGCGCTTCCTCTCGTATAAGACCTAAGGTTCATGCCGCACTTGGAAGAGTTCCGGGAATTGCACTAAGCATTCCAGTGTTGGTGGTCATCCTTAAACCACCGCCTTTATACCAACATTTCAGAGAGCACATTTTGTATTACAACTCTCTTCTTGGACTCATACATAACCCTTCGGATTAAGGGGGGGAATGTTGGATACCTAATCCTCTATGGGTTGGTGTAGAATGTGAACATCCAAGAGAGTCCAAGAGACCTTGGGATGTGGAACCCAATGGTCACACGAATGTACTATAAATGTATATCATTGTCAAATAATAGATGTAATCTCCTGCTTATCTTTAATATTTTTTTCTTCCATGTGTTTATTTAACATAAAAGCATGTGTCTAATGTTGTTATAATATTTATTTTGATAATTTTATCAAAAAAATAAGATCTCATGTGGAACTAAACCACGTGCCTTACATAGAAAACTATGAGAAAGAGAAAGAAGGGGGATGAGGATTGTTTATGAGAGTATAATTTGTGTATAGAGATATTATGTTTTATATATAGAGAATGTCATCAATTTAAATTAGAATGGATAAACCCCAATGGTTTAGCCTAACTGGTCATCACCAATGTTCTTGGGAATTTCTCAATTTTGTTCCAAAATGGGCCTTGTCAAACACCCCTAGTTGAGGCATGATAACTCTCATCCATGGGTTTACTAGGGATAACATCCATGAATGTGGGGAAGCATCCCTTGGGTTTTGATGCAATTGTTTCCATAGAGAAAAAATTGACTAGATAAATTCCAAATGGAATATCTCTAACATGGAAGAAAAGTTCAATTAATGGAGCAACAATATTTGAGCTTCTTGTAGGTCTCTTGTGTAGGATTGGAATAAATGGAATATTTACAAATATGTGTCCCACTATAAGACATTAAAAATTCTATGATGGACGCATATTATGGATTCATTAGAGGGAATTTCTCTGAGAAAATGAAAATGTTAGAATTATGATTATACTAAGAGGGGGATGGGGGTGAATCAATATAATGGAATATTTTATCAATATACTAGAAATATACACTAATTTTAGCCATTAAATAAAAAATCATATAAACAACAGATAAGAACACAAAAGCATGTGGAAAGCCATGAAGGGAGAAAACCACAAAATGTATGTCATAATGTTACTATAAGCTCCAACCTACTATTACGTCAAACTTACTAGAACCAACCAAAAGGAGACACCCATCCCCTAATTATAATGGAATATTTTATCAATATACTAGAAATATACACTACTTTAGCCATTAAATAAAAAAACAGATAAACAACAAATAAGAACACCAAAAGCATGTGGAAAGCCATGAAGGGATAAAACCACAAAATGTATGTCATAATATTACTATAAGCTCCAACCTACTATTACGTCAAACTTACTAGAACCAACTAAAAGGAGACACCCATCCCCTAATTTACAATCACCCACTTGCTGGAGGCACTAACCTCCTTTCTTTACAGGCACCAACTTGAATGACAGTCATATCTCCTAATGTGTAGGCACTAACCTGATAATCCTAGTAAATCCATATTTCATCAATTTTTTAAACTCAAACCCATAGGGTTTCTTTGCTTACAAAAATAATATATATTTGATTTTTTATTCAACTCTCACTCATTTAGATACTAAACTACATGTCGTACATTCCACTAAATCACATATGGAAACTCTTTCTCTGCTATGCTTCTCTTTTCTCATGCACATGTTGCTTTTTTCATGCAACTCTTCTGCATTGCCTTATATATGTAACATCGCCCTCCCACGTTTACCTACGTTAGCTAGTCCATTGGGATAAAAATGTGACAAGAGGCTACTATGATGTGATTCAAATCCCCATGTATAGTTAAGGAAATGGAACAAACAAAAAAAAACCATTATGGCCTTCCACACATGGCAGGTCCTCAAAAAATAGCTCAAAATTAGAAGTTTATGGATCAGTGTGGAACCTAAATGCAGTGTAGTGCTAGTCATCTTAAATATGGTGCAACTCATTTTGTGCAAAGAAAACAATGTATGCTCCCAGAATCATGTTTTTCTCACTTTCCCAAACTAGTGAATTTTTGCATAAATTTGAAAGCCTAGCAAGTAGTCATTACTACTATTGTGGCACTGACTATGCAAGTCCATGTGGGAGGTTTGACTGGTCAACAGGCTCGACTAATCATGTTGTGCCATGTGGTGCTTCTAGATTGGGTGTAGTTGGTGTATTTTTATTGTTCGGTTGGTGGTCAACCATGGGCTGACATGTGGGCTAGCCAGAGGCCTCCACATGGCAGCCTTGGGGCCACCAAAATTTTGGGTTGAATTCTGGGCAGTAGCAGTGGGGGTCAAACCTACAACCACCTAAGGCACAAGTCCAAACCTCCTACCAACACACTATCACAATGAGTATTAACCTATATAGGTTTTGACTTTTATATATAAATATGATATCTGCACCAATTGGGGGAGAGGGACAATGCTTGGGAAGATGCCACCACATGCGACCAACAGTAAATGGAGCAGGGGCTCGACCGATAGGGGCAGGATTTTGGCCTTAGCTTTGGGCACGTGGATCCCACATGACCACAATTTGTGGAATTAAGGTGTTAGAGTACATTTAAAGTGTCTGAAAATTTCACCTGGAAATCAATGAAATTATCGCTCCATTAGCGTGTTTTGGGGTGAATTTGTAGGATGGTGCTATATTTTGGGGAATTTGAAATGCGATTAGAAGAAAAATTGGAAAGGCCATAAGTTCTTCAGTTTTTGATGAAATGAGGAGCAACAAGAGGCTATATTGGCATTTTTGGGCATTCTGGAGCCATTGGAATAAGTTTCAAAGCTTTCTAAGTATTGTAAATGGATCTATTCACACGTTTGAGCATAGTAGAGAGGTCCAAACTATTGGAAGCTGGACCAAGTAGGCATAGCCTAGGAGGGTTGAACTTCTCCATCATGTGCTACTATGATATTGTTTATGGTGATGTTTATGTCTATTATAAGTTGTTGTTTAGCCATTTGTTTATGTTAATTTTCACATAAAATTTACATAAAACCACTCAAAAATTCATGTTTTAAACTTGCAATTAACCTCATGAATCCTTAAGCACATTTAACATAATCTAAAAAGGAATTTAGTACTGAAAACTAATTATCCCAATCAGATCAAGTTTGGTATCAAAGCTCCTAGTTTTCTTTGTGCAAGAAGGATTTAACTGTTTGCAAGTGAATGTCATGCTTACAAGGTTGAATCTCAAGAGAGGAGAAGGGAAGTTGGTTGAAAGCCCTGAAGTTGGGTCAAGGCAAAGGAATGCAAGGTTTCCACAATTTGCACCACAAGTTCTTCCCCAAGTTGTAGTTGAGACTTCAGTGAGAATGTATCATGAAGGAGAGCCTACAAACATGACAATGGATGATAAGTTCTCTAGGAAGGCTTTCTTTGATATGACATAGATGGTGAAGTTCCTCTATGAAGAGAGGAATGTCAGATTGCAAGGTGAAAGCTCCAAGCCTCCCGAAGGAGAAGGTTCTTTAGGAGGAGAAGGTAATGGAAATGGAGGTCAACCTCCATCCCCTCCACCATCTTCCTCATCTTCTACTTCACAAACATCTTCACCTTCTTCCACTAATACAACCCTTACTCATACTCATCAACATACCTCAAAAGGAACTGGTAAATGACCCCTATTAAAACTTGATGTTAAATTTTAATTTCCCATGTATAATGGTGAATTGAATTCAAAGAATTTTGACAATTGGGTTTGTCCGTTGGAGGTCTATTGCAGAATCCAAAACCTTCAAGAGGATGACATAAATATTCAGCAAGCTTCCTTGAGTCTGGAGGGTGCTGCACTAGTATCGTGGGAATCAAAGACACAAGAAGAGATTTAAAAACACAATAAGATTTGGATTTCTTGGTCTGATTTCATTGTTGCAATTAAAAGACAATTTTACCCTCTAGTATATATGTAGAAAGCTCATGAATTAGTAGAACTTCAGAAAAATTAGAGGTCAAAATATGCAAGATGACACCCAAGAATGTAGAAAAAGGTCTATAATGTTAGGTGTAGATTTGCAATCACAAGACACGTTGTTGAAGTACATAGGGGGTTTATATAGTTACTTTGGGCATACTATCCTTATGTTTAATCCCAATAATCTAGATGAGGTGTGTGTGCAAACCACTCATCTTGAGGGAAGAGGGAAAAATACTCCAGAAGAGGGTAGTAAAAATCCATTTAAGGGTAAAGGAAAAGAGAAGGGTTTCAAAGGGAAGGGAAATAAAAATGCATCTATTAATAAGGAATGAGAGAAATGAACATGCAAGCACTATTCCAAAGAGGGTCACGATGGAGCTCATTGTTGGAAGCTTCATCCAAAAATGAAACCAAAAAAATTCAACAACAAGGGAAAACAAAAGGCAATTGCAACCATTAAACATGATTTGGGATATGATTCGGGTGATGAAACTAAAATTACAACCATGCGTATGAAAGGAAAATAATACATTGTTAGCACTAGTACTTCAAATTTACACAATGAAAATCCAAATGAAAAGAAGAGGATAAAACTTTTTCCCATAAGGGTGATCTCAAAACATAGCAAAATTGATACTCTTTTTGATAGTGGCTATTAAGCCATTCTCATCTCTGAAAACATTGAAAAAAGTTTAAACTTGGAAACCATTCCCCATCATAAACCATATCGATTAGCATGGGTGTGGGATAATGCACAATTGCAAGTAACTAGAAAGTGTAAACTGAAATTCACCATTACCGCAAATTTCATAGATGAAGTGGATCTTGATGTTGTGCTGTTAGACATAGGTCGTATAGTTTTGGGCAAACCATATCTCTATGAAAAAAATATATCTTCCATAGACATGAAAACAAATACCATTTGTTCAAATATAGAGTAGAATATATTGTGAGAGCCCGTAGCAAGAAACTAAATCTTTCACTTGTTAATGCAGGGAAGATGAAAAGACTAGTGAATTCTAGGAAGAATTTTGTGCTCTAATGATCAAACCCAACAATGATATTGGTAGTGAAGCTTTTCAAGGTTGTGACTCATGATTGAAATCTGAATTGGTTGATGTTGTTAACCAATATGATGAGATGTTTCAGGAACCAAACGGATTTTCTCCCAAGAGAGGAATCCAACATGAGATATAGTTGCAGCGAGATAGTCCTCTTCCTAACATTGGCATGTATAAGATGTTAGTGATGGAAAGTGCAGAAATTAAAAAGCAAATTCAAGTGTTGTTGGATAAAGGGATCATCAGTCCAAGTTCTTCTCCTTGTGGGTTACATATTGTTTCGGTTCCAAAGAAGGATGGAACATGGCATATGTGTGTGGATTTTTGTGCATTGAACAAGATTACAGTAAAGAACCATTACCCATTGCCTAGAATAGATGATTTACTTGATAAATTGAAAGATGCAAAATATTTTACTAAGTTAGAGTTAAGGAGTGGATACCATCAAATTAGAATTGCTGAAGGAGACATTTGGAAGACAACATTCAAAACAAAACCAGGTTTGTTTGAATGGCTAGTTATGCCTTTTGGTTTACGTAATGCTCCTACTACCTTAATGCATGTGATGAATGATGTGTTGAGGCCATTTATTGATGAGTTTGTTGTAGTGTACCTAGATGACATCTTAACTTTCAGAAAATCTTGTGATGAACATGTCATGCATGTGAGAAAAGTATTGGATGTCTTAAAGGAAGAGCAATTGTATTTAAAGATGTCAAAGTGTGAGTTTGGAAAAACTTATTTACTTTATTTGGGTCATATTGTTGGAGAAGGTTAGTTGAAAATATATCCCTCCAAGGTTGATGTCATTTTGAATTGGCCAAGGCCAAAGCCAGTTTTTGAGGTAAGAAGTTTTTTGGGAGCAACCCAATATTGGAGGAAATTCATTACTAACTTTTCTTCTATAGCAGCTCCTTTGCATGCACTGACTAGTGTGAAAAAGGTTTTTCAAAACATCAAAAGGCCTTTGATGCATTGAAGGAAAAGATAATTTTAGCTCCAATACTTGTACTTCTAGACTTGAGACAGTCATTTGAGATCTAGACTGATGCTAGTGACTACGCCATGGGTGTAGTCCTCATGCAACATAGTAAGCCTATCTATTTTCATTTGGAAACTTTCAATGGTGTAGTGATTAATTATCCTACATATGACAATAAATTGTATGCATTGGTGAAAAGTGTGAAAAAGTGGAAACGCTACTTGATGTGTAAGGAAACAATCATTCACACTAATCATCAACCATTGTAATACTTGCAATATCTATCTAAGTTGGACGAATTAGGGCACTTCCGATGGATGGGTTTTCTTCAAAAATTCCACTTGGTCATAAGGTATAAGAAAGGTATCTACAATAAAGTTGCTGATATGCTTTCTAGGCCTATTATTAGTGCAACTAATTTACTCAAGCATAATTCTGTTTTGCATGAAAGTTATATTAAGAAATATGCATTAGACAATGACTTTCAGGATGTTTATACAAGCTTGAGTCAAGGTAACCAAGTAGAGGAATTGGATTATCATTTGCATGATAAATTTTTGTACCATGTTGGAAAGCCTTGTATTCAATAGGGAGAAAGAGTCAAAGTCATAAGAGAGGCACATAGTTCTCTTATTTCTAGTCATTTTGGTGTAAGTAAGATAGTGGCACATCTACAGAAGTATTTTTATTGGCCTTGTATGCTTCAAAGTGTGTCACGTTTTAATAAAAGATGTTCATTATCTGCAGT
Source organism: Pinus taeda (assembly GCA_000404065.3). Classification (NCBI taxonomy): domain Eukaryota; kingdom Viridiplantae; phylum Streptophyta; class Pinopsida; order Pinales; family Pinaceae; genus Pinus; species Pinus taeda. Next base: position 368,942 of record APFE031443877.1, read on the forward strand.
TACTAATCCTAGAAATAAGCAGTTATGATTGTACACACCACTTCCAGTTCCTTCACGACCGTGGGGGAGTGTTTCTATGGATTTTGTAGGAGGTCTTCCATTTTCAAAAAGTGGTCATGATTATTTGTATGTAGTTGTGGATTGGTTCAAAAAGATGTGTATTTTGATGCCATGTTAAAATAAAACTACTACTGAACAAATTGCTCAGTTATTCTTTCAGAATGTATGGGTGCATTTTGGATTGCCCACATCCATTGTTAGTGCTTGAGATTCTTTCTTTATTAGGAATTTTTAGTCAAGCTTGTGTGGATTCATGGACACCAAATTGAAAAAGAGTACATCATTTCATCCACAAACAGATGGCCAATTAAAGGTGTTGAACAAGATAGTGATACATCTTCTTTGTGGGTATTGCATCAAGCATCCTAAGTTGTGGGATGAACATTTGCACTACATTCATCATAATTACAACCAATTCAAGCACTCTTCAACTCAAACATCGCCATTTGAAGGATGTTTGGGATACTTCCCTATGTCTCCTTTGCATTTCATTTTTTGAAAATATGTTGCTATTGATGGTGACAGTGACATACACAAAGTAAGAAGGTTCAATGAAAAAATCCAATTGGTACACCAAAGATTTCAAGAACAATTGGTAAAGAGCCAAGGCAAGTACAAAGCAAGGCACGACATGCATCATGTAGATCACAAGTTCCAAGTCGGTGATGAATTTTGGATTCACATTAGAAAAGAGAGGCTCCATAGAGAAGGTAAAAGTATGAAACTAGTTAGATATGGTCCATTCAAAATTCTAGAAAAGAATGGTAACAATGCCTTCAGATTTGACTTCATATATGGAAATTTATGCTATTTTTAATGTCGAGAACTTAAGTTTGTATGGGACTCCTTTGATTGAAGATCAAGGAGAAAATGTCCAAAATCCTTTCATTGAGGATTTTTCTCCTAAATACCCTGATGAACTACAACAAGACACCATCCTTGACACAATAACAAGGTCTTCAAAACGAGGGAACATGGATTACCTTCGAGTGGGGCTCAAGGGAACAAATCATTTAAAGGCAAAATGGATTGAGATTGAAAGGTGAGGGAACTATACCCTCAACTGCTGGACAACTGAAAGTGATATTTTGGGGTCCAAAAGGCTTCCAAAAAGAAGGAATGATTAGGTGCTCAAAAAATAGCTCAAAGTTCAAAGTTATCGGATTGGTGTGGAACCTCAATGACCGCATAGTGATCGTCATCCTGAATCTGATGGAAGTTGTTTTACGCAAAAAAACACCATATGCTCCCATAATCATGTTCTTTTCAATTTCCCAAACAAGCACATTTTTGCAAAAGTTTGACAGCCCAGTCAGTAGTCTGTGCTACTGACATGGCACTGACTGTGAAGGTCTATGTTGCAGGTTTGACTTGTCAACAGGTTTGGCGAATCTTGTTCTCCCAAGTGACAATTCTGTATTGGGTGTAGTTAGTGGTATTTTATTGGTTGGTTGGTGGCCCAACCAGAGGCCGCCACATGGTAGCCCGGAGCCAACCAAAATTTTGTGTCAAATTTTGGGCAGCAGTGGGGGTTGAACCAGTGACCACCAAGGCACAAGTCCAAAGCTCCTACCAACATGTTATCGCAATGAGTCTTAACATACACACTAATTGAGGGAAAGGGCCAACCCTTGGGCATGTGGCACCACATGGGACCACCAACAAATGGAGCGGGACCCAGCCGACGGGGGTGGGCCATTGGCCTTAGCCCCGAGCACATGGCCCCGATAAATTTGTTGAATTAAGTTGCTAGAAGACATTTAAAGTGTGTGATAATTTTGCCAAAAAATCGGTGAAATTGTGGCTCCCTTAGCTCATTTTGGGGCGAATTTGTAGGATGGTGCCAGATTTTGGGGAATTTTTGTTGCAATTAGTAGAAAAATTGGAAATGCCATAACTTCTTTAGTGGTTTACGAAATCAGGAGTATAAAGAGGTTGCATAGGCATTTTTGGGCATTCTAGAGCTATTGGAACAAGTTTCAAAGCTTTCTAAGTATTGTAAATTCATGTATTCACATTTTTTAGCATAATATAGAGGGTCAAACCATTGGAAGCTAGAACAAGGAGATGTATCCTAGGAGGGGTGAAATCCTTCATCATGTGCTGATGTGATACTATTTATGGTGATGTTTTTTTTGTTATAAGTTGTTGTTCAGTCATTTTTTTATGTTAATTTGCATCTAAAATTTACATAAAAGCACTCAAAAACTCATGTGTAAAACTTTCAATTAACCTCATGAATCCTTAAGAACATTTAACATAATTTGAAAAGGAATTTAGTATAGTAAACTAATTATGCCAATGAGATCAAGACATGCTCCAAAACCTTCAAGAGCTAACGAACTCTTAGAGGTGACCAAGCTCTCAGACAAATTAACATTTCCCTAATCTAAATCCCCAACTGCTCCCATGAAAAGCCATGCATGCAATTGAGGCCTTCCAATCACTCCCACAATAATGGCATGCCAACGACTGTGGACTTTTCCAACTAGTGTTGAGCCATCAATCTCAGATTTTGTGCCACCTTTTGAGGGTTAGGACTTATGCCACTACCCAAACTTCATCACAATTCCAAAATTGATAAATGATATTTTAACAAAGGTACTAATGCAAGCACTTGATCAATGAATTGAACATACCCCTACTAGCCATGACAGAAATTTCATCAAACATGTTAAAAATATGTAATCTACAGGTCTTAATAATAGAAGTAAGCATAAGGGTCTCTTACTTATCTAAGATTCGTGAAGAAGTATTTTTGTCTTATCGAAATAGCTACATTATCATCTATTAGGTCATATATCGATTTCCCATTCGTTTTCTAATCAAAACATGATGAGATCCATATATCAAGACTATCATAAAACATCCTCATGGCCAACATGTATTCAATAAAAATAAAAAATATATAACAACCATAAAACCACATATGGACTAGTATATTTACCCATCAAATATAAGATGAAAGAAGCTCTTATTAACATATGAGAAATGAAAGGAGGTCTGGAACTTCCACGTACCACCCAACCATATATTGGCTAAAGAAAATATTTCTTTTAGGAAATCACCCTCGTGCCATATTACAAGCATTAATGTGTGATCTCATAAAACAACTCAAGAAAAACCAAACCAGAGATTCCATAGGCCAAACCAACTCAACCCTCAACCAGTGATTCAACCTCATGGTCAGACATCACTAACTGTCACCAAATTGGTATCTACCCAAGCTATCTAGGGCTTTGAAGCATTTGTTCCAACTAGGGTTCTAGGAATATTAACTCAACCCATAGTCGTTGTCGTGATTCCAAAACATTTTTCCAACCAGGGCTCCCAGGACTAGTATCTCAACCCACCGAGGGCTTCCAGAGAATTTTTCCAACCAAGGCTTCCAGGACTAGTAACTCAACCCAAGCTATTAAAACGCTTCTAGAGCATTTGTCCCACCAAGGCTTCTAGGAACTAGTAACTCAATACGTAGTCATAAGGAACATGACAACCAACTAGAAAACAAAAGGAAAGACACCCACAACACCATGGTTATACAAGAAATGGAAAGACTAAGAAAATCCACTATTAATCTAGGCAATTCTCCATGCCAGCTAAATCGGAATGAAGAAACCACATGCATGTGCCATGCATACCAAAACTAGCATGGAAATAATACATGAAACTTGGTACCTGCGAGAAAAACTTATTGTAGCTACTAATCCTAATGTCCTCTTATACTTTCCCACTCTTCCTTTTCCTTATTTCTCCAAGTCCCAAGTATGCCACACTCCTACAAGAGTGCTCCAAGAAAACTTTGTGTGTCCAAGAGTATGAGAGAGAGAGTAGAAAATGAGAGCTCCAAAATTGAACTGACAAAATGCTCACCTTGACAAAAATCTATAAAATGATCCTCATAAGCCTTTTTATTAGCGAGGCCTTTATTTTCTTCAATTTTCCATTATTTTCCTTTATTTTCCTCCTCACGTGCAACTTGTGACATTTCACCTACATTTCCTCCTATTTTCCATTATTTTCATAAATAAAATGCCAATTAATGCCACTTTTCCTTTCCAAAGTGTTTTCCAATTTCCATAGCCATTAATTAATCACAAGTGATCCCTGTCACTATTTTTTTTCCCAACATTGAACTTGGAATATGTGTCCCATTCCATGGTTATTATTTTTTTGTTGATTAACGTTATTACATGGACTTTTTACAAGGGTTCTCACATAACCCTCCTCCTTGGGGTAACATCATCCTCAATGTTCAATGACACCTATAACCAACAAGACTACTAAAAAGAAAAACATACTTTCAATGGAGCTTTATAACTTAGCTTGTTGCATATTTGCAATGATAATCCTGCTGAGAAGAAAACCAACATGAAAAACATAACAAAATGAGAACCATAACGACATGACACCAATATCTCTTGCCAGATCTTTATAACACAACTCATGGTGATAGTTACATCCATATACATATATATACACATGTGCCAAAACATCACACCAAAACATATGCCAAAACAATTCGCTCAACCAACGAATAGAGAAGGATATGTAGCTCTCATTTGATCATCCATCTCCCATGTAGCTTCATTGGGCCTAAAGTGCTTCCACTGTGCTTTCACCTGCTTGATTGCTTGGTTTCAAAGCATGCCATATTTCTCTGCAAAATGCATTGAGGTTCTGGATGGAATTATGCTTCTAGTTCCACCTACAATACAAACCAGTCAATCACATGATTAACATTTTAACATACTTCTTAAGAAATGAGACATGGAAAACATCATGGAATTTCACTGTCGGATGCAGTGCAAGTCTATAGGCTACTGGTCCAATCCTTTCAAGAATCTTGAAAGGTCCACAAAATTGAGTGTCTGTCTTAGCTCATGATCCAATCCTCAAGGATATCTTGTTGGGCTTGATGTGTAAGTACACATGTTCCCCATCCTGAAACTACTTAAACAACCTATTATGATCTACATAACTCTTCTATCTATTTTTTGTTTCCTTCTAATTCTTCTCAATTAGCTACATTTCCTATTTCATATCCTCCGACATGTTTGGTCCTATCAACACCTTGTTGACTCGATCACTCCAATTGATGGGAGTATTACAACTTTTCCCACATAATGCCTCAAAGAGACTCATTTTCAAAGATTCCTGGTACCAAATGTTGTAAGAAAACTCAACCATTGGAAGGTACTTTTCCCACTTCTTCTTCTAATGCATCACATGCATCTTCAATATATCCTCCAATATTCTATTGACCCTCATTGTCTATCCATCTTTCTGTGGACGATAAGTTATGGTGAAGGTTGACTTTGTACCCAAACCTGCAAATGAATCTTTCATAATATAGAAGTGAGCTTGGCATCCCTACTTGTTACAATCATCTTCGGAACACCATATAACCTCACTATATCTATGATGAATATTTGTGCTACATCATTATCTGAATATGTAGACTTTAGTGGAATGAAGTGCGTTATCTTGCCAACCTGTCCACCACAACCATGATGGAATCATGTTGTATAGATGTCCTCAGAAAACCTCTAATGAAATGCATGGAAATGAGCTACCACATCCACCATGGAATCATAATCATTTGTAGTAAACCACCTGGTTGCTTACACTTTTCTTTTACCTGTGGAAAATCCAAGCATCTATACACAAAATCTACCACTTCCTTCTTAAAATTTCACCAATAGTAGAACTTCTTCAACACTATCAGTGTATTATCATATCCTGGGTGACTTGAATATGGCTTAGCATGAGATTCCCTTAAGATAAGATTCTTGAGCTCACTATCATCTAGCACATATATCCTATCCCTAAATCTGACCAAGCCATCTATTGTGCGACAATAGTCCTTCCCGATAACATGTACCCTACTGTAGCCTGTGCATAAGCTCCATATACCTATCATCCTTCTATCATGCCTACAAGATTTGATGTTGTAGATCTGTACTATAGAATTTCATAGTTGTTATATTATTTACATATATCCTCCTGCTAAGAGCATATGCAACCTTGTTCTCTTTCCCCTTGATGTACCTGATCTCAAAATTGAATTCGCTAATCATGGTCAATGATATATCTTTCTTTACATTAATATTCCCTTGGTCAAATAGATACCTCAATGTACTAGGATCACTCGTCAGGATGATGCACCTACCAAGAAGATAATTCCTCTATATCTTCAAAGCATGGATGATTGATGCCAACTCAAGATCATGTGTTGGATAATTCTACTCATGATTATTGAGTTTCCTTGATTCATAGCATACTTCCTACCCTTCTTGCATAAGGAATCCACCAATCCATCTCTTGCAAGCATCTGTACATACCACAAAATATTTGTCTGCATCTACAATCTTTAAGACTGGAGCACTTGTCAATAGCTTCTTCAACTGTTATGAACCGGCTACACATTCCTTTATCCATTCAAAATTCTTTCCTTTCCTCTGCAACCATGTAATAGGATAAGAAATATGTAAGAATATATTGATGAACCTCCTCTAATAACCTCCACATCCCATGAATGATCTTACCTCATCGACATTTCTAGGAGCTACCCACTCCATGATAACCCTTATTTTTTCCAGATCCACTGTTATGCCTTCCTTGGAAACCACATTCCCCGAGAAGTGTACCTCTCTCTAAAAGAAGCTACATTTTCTAAGATTGGAATACAAATCATGCTCTATTAGAAATCTCAATATTGCTGCTAAGTGTTCTGAATGTTCTTCCTCATTTTTAGAGTATACTCATATATCATCAATGAATACAATAACAAACTTGTCCATATAAGGATGTAATAAACTATTCATAAAGAACATAAAAGTAGCTATAGAGTTAGCGAAACCAAATGGAACTACAACAAAGTCATAATTCCCATACCTAATACGGACAGAAGCCTCGTATATGTCATCTTCCTTGATGCATACCTAATGGTATCTTGATATCAGATCAATCTTTGAGAACACTGCTTCAACCTTTCAACTGATCGAATAAGTCATCAATCCTTGGTAACATACACATATTCTTGATGGCCAACTTGTCCAAACTCCTGTAATCAATGCATAACCTAAGAGTACTATCTTTCTTCTTCAAAAAAAATATTGGTGCACCCCAAGGCGCTACACTTGGCCTAATGTATCCCTTATCAAGCATGTCCTTCAACTGCAACTTCAACTCCACCAACTCTGGTGTGCTCATCTTCTAAGGGGACTTTTATGTTGGTTCTGCTCCTAGTACCAACTCAATATAAAAGTCCACTTTTCTGTTGGAAATACATCCTAAAACTACTACAAAATTGGGTACCTACTCAAGATATCTGCATCCTCAAATTCCTTAACTTTTTCATTGGAAATATGCACTACAAATAACACATATCCTTTCCTACGACTGTGCTTCTCCTGCATAGTTGTCACCATTCTAACTGATGTTTCCTTCTTCTTACCCTGCAAGACTCTTTTTTCCCCACTGTCATCTAGGAACTCAATATCCTTGTCATTACAATCCACCTTGGTCCTATGAAGATACAACTAGTACATACCCAACAACATATTGTATGATCCCAATGGAAGTACATCAAAATGTGCTAAGTAGGCATACCATTCAACTCAAATGCACAAGCTCTTAGCCAATGATGAACTCTCTTCTTTGTACCTGTAGCCAACTGTAGTAACTAAGATTCTGAATGCGCTTCTTTATTCAAACCATACGTATCCACTGGATCATGATTAACATAACTATAATTACATCCAAGTTCAATCAAAATAGAAAAAACTTGATTACAAAGCTTGGCATCCATCTTGATAATAGACACATAATGATCTACTTTCATGTTCTCCAATGTTGCATATATCCATGGAATACTTTGTCTAGCATCTCCCACTATCTGTGCCTCCCGAGCACTGTAGATTTGTGGTATACCACCCTGATGTTGTGGACAATCTCTCCTATTATTCTCTCCTCCACAAGTCCAACACTCGAAAGGCTTCCAACCTGCACCCTCATTATACTCCTCAGACCAAAATCCCTATCCTCTATCGGATGCATTGAACTTCTTATGTGGTGTCGCATTCTCTTTGTTACTTATATATTGATGTATTTTTCACTTCTTATCCCATTTTCCTCTATCCTTTACATTAGCTTTCCATTCCGACTTAGTCTCAAATTTGTCCATTAATTACTCATAAAAATGCTTTAGCTTTCCTATGACCTCCTCCAATGATCTAAGCTCATCGAACTCAATATTGTCCTTGAATTCTACTAGAAACCCACTGATGAGTCCCTGGATCTTGTACTTCTCCTCCTTGAGGTAAGGAACATACCTTAATATCTCCAAGAACTTTCTAGTGTGCTCCTCATCAGTCATGGATCCAAAATTCAACTCATAGAATTATTTTTCCTTGTCATCATAGTATCTCTTTGATAGATACTTCTTCCTGAATAGTCTCTCGAATTCACTCCAAGTCAACTCCTATTCATTAATACCTTCGACATTATTTACATCTTCCCACCAAATATCTTCTTTACCTTTAATACTGAATGTCACTATCCTAGCCTTCGTGTTCATTGAGTAATGATGCAACCTAAAGAAATTATTCATCCCAAGCAACCATGCTTTGACATCCTATGACTTATTTATTTCCCCATCAAATGTAGGTGGATTTTCTTTCTTGAGCTCATTCAGTAAATATCCCTTGTCACCCCTGTTGTAAGGATGATAGCGATGGCCACCATGATACGTGTCTGAACCAGAACTAGAGTAAATCCCATGTCCAATTCCTCGTCCATTAGGTGTATCCAAGAATATTCCATTTCTGAGCATGCCATCTCTATCCATGTTTTCCCTCCATGTGACCTACTACCATATGCTCCATTAGTCCTATCCTCTTGAACATCACTGATTGTAAGTGGCCCTTGGCTCTGCAAGTCTAACAAGCTCTGAAGGGTCACTACATTTACTTCTACTTGTTTCCCCTAGAAAGTATCTCTTGTGATTGAATGATTTAGTCATTATCTTATTTGCAACTCCTTATTTCTACCTTCAAACTTCTGAGAGTGTCTGCTAGGTCAGCTTAATATCCCTCACCATGTTTCTCATCTTATCTATAAGGAGAATCACGTGAACTATAGTCTACCATCTTGCTATTAATCTTGATATTCTCTTCCTAGAAGGTATATCATGTTAGCTAAACCAAATAATAAATAAACCAATGTACCCCAGTTTAGATCAGGGGATGTTATTTCATCTACACGACCAAATAGATTAGTGCAATACATATATAAACATAATCATATCAACATTTAATCATCATTTCAATCACTATCCAGTCATTAATGCATGTCCATGCCAACCACGTTTCATGACCTCATGCATGAAAACTATCACCATGCCAATGTATTCATAACAACATATAAATACTAACATGCATGACCAATGTACAACTGACAAGCACTCATGACTACCACATCCAACAACAAAACTATCGAATTTTCACATGGCAACACCACTACAGCTATAAACAACACCATGCATATGAAACAAGCACATAGACCAAAAGCATAAGGAACATTTATGTAATTGACATGCATGAACGAACAACACACATCACCCATACAGTCCAAGGGGTGAACCATGCTCTAATACCACTTTATAACACGCTCCTCCCACATTTACCTAAGTTAAATTGTCCACTGTGTTAAACATGTGATGAGAGGCTATGATGATGTGATTCAGCTCCCTGGGTAAAGTTAAGGAAGTGGAACCAACAAAATAAAACCATTTTGACCTTTCACACATGCTACAGAAACTTCAGGTGCCAAGCAACCCTTCTAGGCAACCAACCCTTGAGGCAACTTGACATTTCACTAATATGGACCACCAAGCACTCCCAGGAGAATCCATGCATGCGATTGAGGCCTTCCAGTCAATCCCACAACAAGGGAATTCAAGTTATTGTCAACTTTTTCAACTAGTTCTGAGCCATTGACCTTAGATTTTGTACCATTTTTTCAGGTCCATGACTCAGTCCACTGCCTATAACTTCATGAAACTTCCAAAATTGATAAATTACATTGGGATAAAGGTACTAATGAAAACACTTGATCAATGACTTGACTAGACCCCTACTAGCCATGACATGCATTTTGTTAAACATGTCACAAATATGTAATCTACAGGTCTTACTAATGGATCTCAGCATAAGGGTATCTTACATATCTGATATTTGTAAAGAAATATTGTTGCCTCATTGCAATAGTTGTATTATCATTTATTAGTTCATATATTGATTTCTTATTCATTTTTTAATCAAAACATGATGAGATCCATACATCAAAACTGTCATAAAACATCCTCATAACGAACATATATTGAACATAAATAACAAAGATATAACAACCATAAAAACCACATATGAACAAGTATATTTACCCATCCTATACAAGATTAAATAAGCTCTTATTAACATATTGGTGTAGAAAACAACAACCCCACCATTGTTCTTAGTACTTAGCAAATAATGGGGCCCTTTGATTTTTCCTATGTTTCTTAGCAGTATTTATGATTATTAAATAATAGGGCCACAGGGAAATTAGTTCCAAAATTGGGCTTTAAACTCTTTTTAGGAGGAAACTTAAGTTATTTCCTTATCGGAACAAATGCCATCAGAGTTCCAAAAGTTATGAGATTTATAAATTTGAAATACAAATTCTTGATTTTCTTTAAATAGTCATACCCTTGAATTGAGATTCTCGAAGTGACAGATTAAGCTTTTCTTATTGAAAGTCTTTGTATTATAAAATTCTATTTTTAAAATGTTATGAAATGTTAACTCCCCGATGGACCCACTCCTTGAAGGTTTTCCTTTATACTTAAAGATTGTTCTAGATCGGGACTTTAAATTATTTTAAATAATTTCCATACGACTTATGAGAAATTATTCTGCCGATATGACTATTATAAAAAACCTTTATATATCAGAGCTTTTTGATATCATAAATCCTATTTATAAAACATTACGAAATGATTTTTTCCGAGATCCTACTTCCCGAAGCTTTCATTTAATATTTAAAAAGCTTCTATATATAAAGATTTCAGATATAGTAAGGAACATTCAATTAAACCTCCACAAAATAATTCTACCGAAAATGTTTTAATATCAAAGGTTTTGTTTATCAGAGTTTATTCTATCGAGGAATTTTTATTTCGGAAGCCTTTTTTATCAGATCTCTTACCTTTGTTACATCATAATTTGGATCTTTCCATACTAAAGGATTACAATATCGTAAGTCCATTGGTAACCTTCTAGTATTTCCACCCTGAAATATGATGTGGCAATATTCACATGGCCTCCCATCATTTCACTTAAACGTTTTAAATGTGATTTTACTAGTCTCAAAAGCTTAAATGATTAACATTTAATTTTCTTTGATTTTCTCCAAAATTTTCAAAAAGAGATTTTTATTTTAAGTTTTTATTTTACATTGGCACAAATTGCTGCAAAATATTGTCTCTGGTAAAGTTATTTACTTGTCCATTACTAGCATTTGCATCAGATGATGCAAAGAAAACGCCGTAAGGCATAAAGTGCGGAAATCCATTATCCATGTAGTGTATGCATTATTCAACAAGGTGGATCTCTCTAAATTTGTTGCAAACATTTGTGTTGTTGCATTGCTAATTTATTTAGAATCTACTACTACCTCCTCTTCTTGGAATATTAAATTTCTTATCACAATCCCTCTTATTATTGGCATCACAATTTTTTCCACTTTAGTGGCCTTACCTTCAACCTAAAGAAACATGAATTTGAGTCACTCAATTAAAAAGTAATTGCTATATCTCTATATGAGCTCATTCCTTCTGCCATCAGCTGCCAAAACATGGCTCCTCCACCTGCTCTTCCCATGCTAGCAGAAGCGCATATTTGTTTATAAACCATATCAAATAAATTGTCTCTCTACTTGATGCCTAATCCTCGGTCTTTAGAGGATTTCCCAAAATCTACAAACAGAACTGGTTTCTTCAATACTTTGCTTCCATCTTCTAGATGGTTCTTTAACCAACCTAACCGAAAAATTAATAAATAAGGGCAAACTGCTCTTTGTATTCAGACTGATGCTCTTCCAAACGAACTTGCTTTGTGTACAGAGATATGCAGTGAATAATTAGGAATATGTTAATAAACCCCAATTTATTTCCCAAAGCAATAAGAAAATAAGGGCAAACTGACTTCTGAAATTCTTAATGCTAATATTCCATTTTCACTTAGTTTGTTGTGGAAATAGGAATCTTTCCCGAAGGATTGGAGGAAGAAAATGAGACAGCATTAAGAAATTCAGTTGAATTTGGAGGAGATGAATGTGATGGCAAGGAAAATCTGTTAAACTTCAATGATCAAATATGTTGAATAAATCTGCCACCATTGGAAGAGGAACATTTAATCCCATGAAGCCATTGATGCGGTGGGCTGAAGGTCCCTCACCAATTTAAAGAATATATGGCTCTTTAATGATATTGCTGAAAGGAAACCAAGAAAACAATGTTCCGATACCACAGGGCATTTATTATTAGCTCCATATTTTCTAAAATTTGCATTTTCTGTCTTACAAACGTTTTGAAGCTAAGTTGTCTTCTTGCATAGATGCAGACGAAAAATTTGCAAATGATGAGAATTAGGGATTTAAAAATATAAATTTTCATGCCTGCTAGTTCCTAAAGAATATCCCAATAACTCTAGCACATATAAAGAGAAAATTCTTTGTAGGAAAAGAAAAGGCAAATCTGTTAAACTCAAATGATCAAATATGTTGCATAAATCTGCCACCAACGACGCTGAAACATTACATTTATATAATCTCACAAAGAAGCATGAACCTGCCAAGTTCCAACACTAAAATATTTTTTTAAACATATATATGGAAATGTGTTCATCTCTTTATTGGATGCATTGTGCATTTGATATTCATAAGTTCTTTTCCTGTGCGCACTTAGTCTTTCTTGGCACGCGCTTGTGTTTGATTCTTGGTGACATGCTTGGTTTTTTCAACACACGGATATTTGCTAGTTTGCACTCTCAGTCTGTTGCTGAGATTTGAAAAGTGGGATGACAAAAACCAAAAATGGAATTGCGTGGGGGTGGTTCCCTGGTGGTGAGCTTCACCAATTCACAATCTACACCTAGTTGACTTGAAACCCAAATAAACATGCTCCAAATTGACTTGAACAAAATTTGATATTTCTGGCACATTTATGATCCTCTAAGGTTAGCCATTTCCTTGGCTATTTTCGAACTTAGTTCTTATTTGTGTCTCTTCCAGTTTTCTCTGCAAACCATTGCACAAACCACTACCATTTAATGGCCCCTCAAACAATAGATTCAATGAACTTTTTACTAAGCGAAATCATACCAATTTCCACGGCTAATTTGTGCCAAAATTTACTGTGTTTTGGTTTCTACTTCCCCAGCGAAATCGTGACTTTATCAACGGCATTTTGTGGCCCTTCAATACAACAATTTGATGGGTGCCTTGCCAACAAAAAATGTGCTCCCTTTTGTTGCTACTTGGTTGGTAAATTCTCAGCAAAATCATGGATCTAACCTAGTGAATTCGTCCTCTTTTTATACTGCATTTTTGTCACCAAAACACCTAGCAAAAACGAACCTCTTGGCTCTGTCAACCGTGTCTGCAATTGTAAATTTCTGATATTATCTCTCTGACTTTGCATATTACATTTTTTTCAACCTTCACTAATTTCATCTTACTGGACCTTGGTTCTCCACACATCTGCCTTTGCTCACAACTTAGTCATATTTTCATTATTGATTTGATCAAATATCACTGGTGATATGTTTCTCCCACTGTCATTGTTCATTGTAAGTAGATTTTTTGCATCTGCATTCAAATATTTGAAGGCAATGTCCTAGTTTATTGTAGAATCCATTGACAGAAAAGAGACACTTGCAGTCACTATAGGAAAAGTGTATCATCATTTGATATATTGATTGATCTAGATTCTATAAGAAGGGGAAACTGGGTAGAATGTACCATATACGTGAGGTCCAACTTGAATTTCAGAGCCCCAATATCTCAATGCAGCATTAACATATATATAATTACTAAGGTTTGTGGATCTGCAAATCTCTTGATGCTTTCTATAACTTGTTGTCAAGCTTCTCGAAATTAAGCAAATTGAGACAAACAAATAACAAATGTGTCATCCTTTGATCCTTGCAATGTAACTAAGATGGCAGTCGGAATCATGATTGGCCTCTAGAAAATTCCCTTTCAACTAGTGAATTCAATACCAAAACTAAGGATTGTAAGAAGATCCATCCTTGAGTTCTCTCCACTGGTGAATGACTAATTAATTAGAAGTATAAAATATCTACTTCTGTTTGGCAATAAAACATATTCCTAGGAGATCTTTGATATGACCAATGAGGAAGTTTAATCTAGTTTCCATTGACAATATCACAATCATAAAACGAAGTGCAAATAGAATATTGCTTGCCCATCCATTCACATTTCCATCTCATTTCTATGAACATATATGCCTCACATTCATTACAGAACCCTGGCATTGTTATGACTACAATTCAATGACTTTTGTTGGTGTAATTAAAAACATTGTGTGATAGATGCAACAAAAGGTGATAATGCCCATCATAGTACTAACACTAAGGTATGCCATTGATAATCGTTGAGTAATACAACGCTATAATATCTTGAATATAGCTCGACTATGATGCAAAGAATATAGTGAAAAAATATTTGGGCCATATACCAATTGCTATGAGAATAAGATTAGCCAATAAAGTTGGTGGATTTCTGGAAAAGCTCAAAAATTTTAACTGTATTATTTTGCCAAGAAAATGTTACGACATCCCCAATCCAATAAATCATTCATGGGAGTTTAAACACCCTAAGTAGCTAGAAGCTTCCATCTTTGACCTACTTCTCCAATCCATGAATGCCTTGATAAGCATTTCTTTTAGGGCTTCATCTTCCTCAACTTCTTTGGGGAAACTCTATGTTCCGCTCCTTATTACTCACATAATGAATATATGTTGGATCACCAATTCCCTACATCTAGAAGCTTCTTTCAATGGTGCATGCAAAATTGCTACCAAAGGACAGGCTAGATATGTGTTCAACAAAATAGCAACAAAGACTTCATTGGAATGTATGCAGAGGATATTTAGTACCGATAATGAGGAAGATTTCAGTGTTCTTTCATTTCAATATTATTTTCCTCTTCCTTCTGACTTTTTGTGTATTGTGTCCTACTTTGAGCAATTTGGTTTAGCTAGGGAGCATTGTAGGTATATAAAAAAATAGAGCCTATAACCTTATTATTGTTTTTTTCCTACTTCCACTTCTTATAAAAATCATCCCAATTCTTTCATTGGTTCTCATAATACTTATCCGTTTGAATTTCCTCATCTACTATGTGGGGATCATTTTGATCTGATTCATGTATAAAAGTTGCAATCCATCAAGGAATCGATTCACCTTCAACTAACATATTTCTTAAGTTCCCAGGGCAAGGAGGCTCATCCTTCGGGATTTATCGTGGAATTGCGTGGGGGTGGTTCCCTGGTGGTGAGCTTCACCAATTCACAATCTACACCTAGTTGACTTGAAACCCAAATAAACCATGCTCCAAATTGACTTGAACAAAATTTCATATTTCTGGCACATTTATGATCCTCTAAGGTTAGCCATTTTCTTGGCTATTTTCGAACTTAGTTCTTATTTGTGTCTCTTCCAGTTTTCTCTGCAAACCATTGCACAAACCACTACCATTTAATGGCCCCTCAAACAAGAGATTCAATGAACTTTTTACTAAGCGAAATCATACCAATTTCCACGGCTAATTTGTGCTAAAATTTACTATGTTTTGGTTGCTACTTCCCCAGCGAAATCGTGCCTTTATCAACGACATTTTGTGGCCCTTCAATACAACAATTTGATGGGTTCCTTGCCAACAAAAAATGTGCTCCCTTTTGTTGCTACTTGGTTGGTAAATTCTCAGCAAAATCATGGATCTAACCTAGTGAATTCGTCCTCTTTTTATACTGCATTTTGGTCACCAAAACACCTAGCAAAAACAAACCTCTTGGCTCTGTCAACCATGTCTGCAATTGTAAATTTTTGATATTATCTCTCTGACTTTGCATATTACATTTTTTTCAACCTTCACTAATTTCATCTTACTAGACCCTGGTTGTCCACACATTTGTCTTTGCTCACAACTTAGTCATATTTTCATTATTGGTTTGATCAAATATCACTGGTGATATGTTTCTCCCACTGTCATTGTTCATTGTAAGTAGATTTTTTGCATCTGCATTCAAATATTTGAAGGCAATGTCCTAGTTTATTGTAGAATCCATTGACAGAAAAGAGACACTTGCAGTCACTATAGGAAAAGTGTATCATCATTTGATATATTGATTGATCTAGATTCTATAAGAAGGGGAAACTAGGTAGAATGTACCATATACGTGAGGTCCAACTTGAATTTCAGAGCCCCAATATCTCAATGCAGCATTAACATATATATAATTACTAAGGTTTGTGGATCTGCAAATCTCTTGATGCTTTCTATAATTTGTTGTCAAGCTTCTCGAAATTAAGAAAATTGAGACAAACAAATAACAAATGTGTCATCCTTTGATCCTTGCAATGTAACTAAGATGGCAGTCGGAATCATGATTGGCCTCTAGAAAATGCCCTTTCAACTAGTGAATTCAATACCAAAACTAAGGATTGTAAGAAGATCCATCCTTGAGTTCTCTCCACTGGTGAATGACTAATTAATTAGAAGTATAAAATATCTACTTCTATCTGGCAATAAAACATATTCCTAGGAGATCTTTGATATGACCAATGAGGAAGTTTAATCTAGTTTCCATTGACAATATCACAATCATAAAACGAAGTGCAAATAGAATATTGCTTGCCCATCCATTCACTGTTCCATCTCATTTCTATGAACATATATGCCTCACATTCATTACAGAACCCTGGCATTGTTATGACTACAATTCAATGACTTTTGTTGGTGCAATTAAAAACATTGTGTGGTAGATGCAACAAAAGGTGATAATGCCCATCATAGTACTAACACTAAGGTATGCCATTGATAATCGTTGAGTAATACAACCCTATAATATCTTGAATACAGCTCGACTATGATGCAAAGAATATAGTGAAAAAATATTTGGGCCATATACCAATTGCTATGAGAATAAGATTAGCCAATAAAGCTGGTGGATTTCTGGAAAAGCTCAAAAATTTTAACTGTATTATTTTGCCAAGAAAATGTTACGACATCCCCAATCCAATAAATCATTCATGGGAGTTTAAACACCCTAAGTAGCTAGAAGCTTCCATCTTTGACCTACTTCTCCAATCCATGAATGCCTTGATAAGCATTTCTTCTAGGGCTTCTTCTTCCGCAACTTCTTTGGGGAAACTCTATGTTCCGCTCCTTATTACTCACATAATGAATATATGTTGCATCACCAATTCCCTACATCTAGAAGCTTCTTTCAATGGTGCATGAAGAATTGCTACCAAAGGACAGGCTAGATATGTGTTCAACAAAATAGCAACAATGACTTCATTGGCATGTATGCAGAGGATCTTTAGTACCGATAATGAGGAAGATTTCAGTGTTCTTTCATTTCAATATTCTTTTCCTCTTCCTTCTGACTTTTTGTTTATTGTGTCCTACTTTGAGCAATTTGGTTTAGCTAGGGAGCATTGTAGGTATATAAAAAAATAGAGCCTATAACCTTATTATTGTTTTTTTCCTACTTCCACTTCTTATAAAAATCATCCCAATTCTTTCATTGGTTCTCATAATACTTATCCGTTTGAATTGCCTCATCTACTATGTGGGGATCATTTTGATCTGATTCATGTATAAAAGTTGTAACCCATCAAGGAATCGATTCACCTTCAACTAACATATTTCTTAAGTTCCCAGGGCAAGGAGGCTCATCCTTCGGGATTTATCTAAAGCAAGAGAACCCATTGAATTTATTCATTGCCACTTCAAACTCACTCATTCATCATTCAACTCCATAGCCCTCACAAAAGGAAATAGTGAAAGGTTTGAAAGGTGTACCCGTTGTGGTGGTAGTGGGCAGCACTGCTATGGGCCCTAGGGCTGCCTCAAATTGGTTCAAGGCTTAACACCTGAAGATGGTAGTTTTGAGAGGTAATAGGGTATTTACTTTATTTTATGGTTTATTGCTATTCAAACTCCCCAAAACCCTAATGTAACCATTCATTTGTAATAATTATTCATTTTATTATCAGATACAATATTATAGCATAACTTCTGGAAATCTTTTAACATCAAATTTGCACTCATGAGAGCTAATATCAACACATGGTTTTACACCATAATTGTGGCTACTGGCCAGATTAAAAACTCTTGGTGTATCCTCACGCCCGTCCTGTTCATTCCCTCATGGTGGGTAGTTTGACTCTTCTTGTCTAAAATGTCGGTTCTGGTCTTTGGCACTACATTGTTGCATCTTGGATGATTGGGAATTTGAGATTCATAGACTTCATTCTTATTGAACTTTATACGACTTACAGGTAAACCAGAAAAGCTATAAGGATGTTGTAGAAAAAAATTCCAGCTATGGATAGAAAATGATTTACCTAGTGAGAAACAATAACTCTACAAAGATTTAACCAGCATTCTCACAGGAGCTCTAAATATAACTGAAGTTGAAAGTTCTAATTGAATGTAATTTTTGAGATAGTACAAAAATGAAAAAAGGAGATAAACAACACTCAAACAAATATTGCACAGCCAGTTCTCTCCAAAATAACTGTTCCATTTATCCTTCAATAATACTCATATTTACGAAAAATGATTGAGCGAGAACTTAAAAAAATCCAAGAAAAATCATGGCCGTAGCAACAGTTACTACACCTTACAAGGTACGGTCATGGATGAAATAGATAAGATGAAATAAGATAATTGTTCATGAAAAAAGATAAAGATAATTTTATCTTGATAGTGCCATAGTGCAGTAAAGAATTTGAATTCAAAACATTGGCATAATTGACAGAGAGGATATTCAAGTAACCTTTATTTAAGTGGATATTTGTTAACAAATAGATTTTATTATGAACAGTCGTTTTCCTCCTGGTCTGTTGGATTCTGAACCTGTGTTCTACATCAATAATATTCAAGTAACCGTTATCCAATTGAACATTATTGGAAAATGGAGAATCCGGCAGTGCACGGCCGTTTTCCTGCCAGTTCGATGGATTTCGAAGTTTTGCTCTTCATCGAGTACATGAAAACTGAACTATAAACCTCAAAGAAATAAAATAGAGTAATTTCCAAAATAAAGTGAACATGAGTTGAAACTTAGACAATAAAGAAAAATCCTAAACTAACGCAACTTCTTTCTTAATCCTAATAAAATGTTAGTCAGCATCGAAATTTGACGGAAATTGCGGATGCTTCGAAATTGAAACAACGAATTTGTCTGCAAATAAAAGCGATTTAAAATATTATTCCGTCCAACTTACCAAGGAAAATGACAGAAATTTGAAGGGAAACGCCGACACAGGAAAAGTACCAGTATACTAAAGGTTGCATAAAAACTCGAGTTGTACTCTGTATCAATTTCCAATGAAATTGATATGTGGACCTCGAAGCCAGAAAATCCAGTCATTTACGGACATAAATGGAAATAAATAGAAATTGAGCTGAAATTAGAGATTAAAGATAAATCATAGACTATAATAATTTATTAATTTTAAGAAATTGTGATTCCGTAACAGAATTTTGCCTCGCTTTAAAATTGCAGGAACAAAATTGTAGAAGAAATTCCCACCTATAACTTAGACAAGAAAAGTAAAGCTATCGTCATAATTTCGACAAATTGGTCGATGTGACGCCATATTACCCAATGCAGCAATTTAGAGTAAGCCAGAGTTATATTTCATATTCAATTTGCCCTATATATCTCCAGTATGTGAAGTATGTCAAGTTAAGGATATATAGCCCTTTCTATGAAATTATTGGAGGCAATACTAATGTAACTCTAATAAAACCTTCTGCACAAATAAATAAAACAATTCCGTCTTTAGTTTGAGAAAATTCAAGGCTGCAGGGAAAAAATAATTGGAAAATATGCCATGTGATTCGTACCTGAGACCTCGATTTTAATGGCACCAAAACCAGCATTAGCCAAAAAGTTATCACAAATCTTGTTCCCTCGTTTTCGTATGCGTGTAATTTAACCACAACAGCAGATGAACTGGGCTGAAGAAGGCACGCGTTGCCACTTTAACGCCCTCGGCCCTTTAAATTCACCAAAACAGACGTGGCAAGTGCCAAATTTGGAATAGAAGTGTCACCAAAGTTGGGGGAAGGAAAACGAATGAGTAAAAATAAGAAACTTCACCGCACTACCAGCAACAGATACCAGCAATAGACTCTTCTCTCATAAGCTCGTGACTGGCGATGTGTTCGTTTTCCCCAAGGGGACCGTGCATTACCTCCAAAACATCGGAAAGATAACTGCGTTTATAGTAAGCTCCTTCAACAATCAAAATCTGGGTACTGTGATCGTCTCTCTGGCTACTTTCGCTTCAACTCCTGCCATTCTCGACGAAGTGTTGAGCAAGGCATTCGCCATCACCGTGCAGGGAGTGAACCGCTTTACCTGCCCCTTTTTTTTTCCTGTTTTTTTATTTCAGTGTTATTTCAGTTTTCGATCAACGATATAATTCGTTCAATCATCTAACACCACAAATCCACGGTGAACAATAGGACACGGGGGCGGCTAGGGCAATTCATTTCAAATGGAAACGCCTTACGGCGTAACAAGTAAACTATGATTATCGACATTTCGAAGAGAAGAATAAGGGACGGAAAGATAATAAAAATTCCCCACAACAAAAGCCTACTGGCCCATTTTTGGAATAGGTAGATGGGAAGAATCGAAGAGCAGGCTTATTTTCAGACACTACAGGCACCAGAGATGTTGGTTTTTCCTCCCGGGAAGCGATTTATTAGTATTTTGAAGAGGAAGGACCCGAGGTCACCAAAAGAACATTTACGACCAATGACTAGGCTCTTGTCTAAAAAAATACTCCAAAATACACAACCAATTCCTTTCTTCATAGGATTGCAGTGAGACCTAGACTAATGCCTTATACATATATGGTTCACTCGATGGCTGAAAATGTGGATATCTCCGAGAGACGCATACAGACATTAAAGGGAGCAATAATAGGTTCCTTTTCCAACAAGGATTTTCAAAGCATGCTCCATTTACCGAATCCTTGGTGTATTTATAATAAAGAGTTTTCCGAGGATTTTGTAAAGGAGCATGGACACCCTTAAGAGAAAATTCAACTGTGGTGAAAATATCCTAATAAACATAAAGCAGAGGGAACCAGTAAATACTCAATTGATTCTCGCACTTCTCTATTTTTCAAGTTGCAACTATGATGTGTCGGTTGCATGCACAACTTAATATGTAAAAATTCCTAGACACTTGGGTACCTTTAATGGATGGTTTGATTGAAGGTTTTATATTAGGCTCGGTGACTATTCTCTAAGAAAATCTAGCCTTGCATATCTTACACTTCAGGTGTGCCAGAAATATTTTTGAATATAAGCTTCCCCCTTTATGCATGTCAGCCTATATCATGGATTCTTTGTGTTTTACAATGGACTTTCCTTCCATGGGCTAGAAATGGACCATTCAAGATCCAAAGTCCAGTCATATTTATCATCATATCTTATGGAAGTCCAAATACTATGAGAATTTTTACCATATTTGTCATAGAGTGATGCTTTTGATTTATGAAGTAATATTTGAGTCTAAGCCACCTCAAATTTCTCGAGAAGCCATGGATGATCTTCAGAAGGTTGGAAATTAGTTTGGAGAGGAATTGTTTACCTATATTAGATTTTATGGTAGCCTTGCTCATCCTCATGTTTTCCCCCCATTCATTCCACAAAAAATAGTGACCAGAGAAGTTGCATATCAAACAATACATTATGGAATCTCTAAGCTATTGAAAACATTCAATAAAAAGGCATGGCCTATTTTCACTCTTAAGTTTGGTATATTTGTGTTGGCTAATTATCACCATATTGAGAAGGATATCTTTGCAATTCAATCTCTTAAGCTCCCTACTATTCCTAATAGGAAATATGACCCTATTTTAGTGATGAATAATTTTACCACTTCAGAGCAACCCCGACAATTTTTTCATGAAGTAGACAGATTAGATGACCTATTTGAATAGTCTTCCTCTTATACATCAGTACTAAGGTGAGTTGAAGAACAATTGACCCTCGAGGAGAAAATTTCATTTGTATAGTATAGAGCTTCTAGGATAGCTAGTCTTCCTCTAGATTTGCTACAACTAACCTTGAAAAATTCATCAGTTTCTAATGTCCAGCCTCCCAGTTCTTCACAACCAATGGTTTCTTCTTAGGTTCAGCCAGAGGTTATTATAAATTCCTCCACATGCCATTCTTAAGATTTGATTTTTAACCCTGAGTTAAATGAAGAATGGAAAGAGTTTAGTCAAACTCCTAATTCAAATATTGATGAAAAACGTATAATTCCTCAAGCTACAATAGCTTCACAACAAGATGAAGTTCATAATTCTCCAAGAAAATCTGAGAAGAATACAAAATCAATCGAGACTTCTGATAAGTCTTCTATTCAAAATCACGTTGAGATCATTCCTACTTTTACCACTAAAGCAATAACTTTGAATATTGAGGAACTTCCCCCTTTAGATGTTTTCTACACTCAACATAAATTTGTGGTGAAAAGGGGAAGGAAGAAAAGGAAACTAGAGAAATTTCAATCATTAGTACCCAAAAATATTTCTTATTTTTAAGTTCTATGGAAGGGTTCCTCTATAACAATGACATAAGATTTAGGAAGATAACTCATTTACAGGTGCCTATGCATCAACCACTATTGATAAAGTTGTAGAAGTTGAAGAACTTCTTAAGTAGAAAGAGGAAAGAATCATCTCACTCGAACAAACTCTTGATATTGAGAAACAAAAAATTAATGAATGATGGAAGAATTAAGTGTGAGAGCTACAACATAAATTTGATTCCCTGGAGGTGCAATATGACAAGGAAGTACAAATGAAAGATAATCAAATAGAGGAAATGAAAAGAGAATAGAGAAATTATACATCAATCCTCAATTGGAAGAATTAAAGAAAGATGCTAAAGAATTAAATGTTCTGCTCAAGCATGAACATAAAATATTCTGGAGTAAGATCACGATACTCCAAGATCAATAAAAAAATATCGATTCTCTTGTAGATCAATTATCTGATATGATGAACTACTATGAAGAAGTGGATGAGAAACTTTATGATTTTCTAACTTGGCAGGAAAGTGAAGAAGGTAGAGTTGTAAATCTACCTAAAATGGATGGATGGGAAATCAAGATGATAGGCTCAGGCTGCTGTGAACGAAGCCTAAAATATTTCCAACACCATTATTGAAACCGTCAATGATACATTATTGCAATCAAATATCATCTCTAACTACTCTGAAAATTCATTACCAGATGCCAAGTCACTACTGAAGGTTTGGCTCGAACAATGTACAACAATGGAAAATAGGATTGAGTAGTTATCTACATTTGACCTCGAGAATTATTGGAATTTTCTAGTTAAACCACATAGTCAATGGTTGGTTCTATGATGTTTTAGTAATGCTACTACTCATATGCTTCCATCATTGAAATCTATTATTTTTACTTGTCATATGAGGACCGAACCCAAGCATCCCTCGTAACTCACTAGTTTGTTGAATATTTACAAATTGAGAGAGATTTCTATTGGATAGTCCTCATCCTAAGCTTTAGAGATTGTTGTAACTATTTCCCTAATATTCGTGATTGTTGTTTCTATCAAGATATATTTCGAAAAGATTGCTTTTATTCCTTTTTATATTAAGGCTATAAATCTGCCCCTCCATGATGGGGAAGGGATTCTGAATTTTGAAAAGAAAGGACTTGAAATTGCACTATTATATTTTAAGTTCTTCTTAATATATGTTGAGCCACTTGCATTTATGAGATGAGAATATCTCAAACTTATCGGGAACTATTCTCCTACGTATGTGTATTTTCTTTGAAAGGAATTGTTTTATGTTATTGTTCACATATATGTATTCTACTCAGTGTTTCATGATCATTGTTGACATATCTTGTTGAAATTTGATTTATATTGTGAACAACGAAATTGTTAACATATGTGATATTTTCATTAAATAAAATCAATTAACTATTTAATTAAATTAATTTACTGTCATTTAAGTATCAACATGATCTCATAATTATCTATATTATTGTGTTAATTATGATATCTTTTTAGCACATATGTATTCAACTTCCCTGGGTATTATAATATTATGTAATAGTTTGATAATCAGTTTTTATAATGTACTCCTTCCATCACCATCTATTCTCCCATTTCACGTATTGTAATTAAGGGAAAATGGTCCCATACTCCCAGTCCATGCCACTAGTCCAAATGAAGAAGGGTCTAATTGGGACCCTCGCAGGGTGATTTTCCTTGAATGTTGATGTGGTCAACTTATACCATCAACAAATATGAAAAATCAAACTCGGTCTTAGACTTACACATACCACCTAACCATAGATTGGCTGAAACAAATCTTTCATTCATCCAATCACCAACATGCCATATTACAAGCATGAATTTGGGATCTCATAAAACAACTCAAGAAAAACCAAACTAGATCTTCCATAGGCCAAACCACCTTAGCCCTCAATCAGGGATTCCAACTCATGGACGAACATTTCTAACTATCACCAGATTGGTCCCTATTGAATCTTTCCAGGGCTCCATAGAATTTGTTCCAACCAATGCTTCCAGGACTAGTAACTCAACCCACATCTGTTGTCGGGCTCCTAGAGTGTTTTTCCAACCAAGGGTTCTAGGATTAGTAACTCAACCCACGAAGGGCTCCTAGAGAAAATTTTCCAACCAAGGATTCCATGAACTAGTAACTCAACCCATAGCCATAAGAAACATGAGAACCAACCAGAAAAAAAAAGAAGGAAAGACACCCATAACACCATGGTTATCCAGGAAATGGAAAGGCTAAGAAATTCCACCATCAATCCAAGCAATCCTCCATGCCAATGACAAATCATATACAAGAAACCACATGCATGTTCCATGCATGCCAAAACTAGCAACGAACTCATACATGCAACTTAGTATCTACAAGAAAAACCTGTTATAACTTCTGATCCAGATGTGCTGTTGCACTTTCATTCACTTCCTTTTCCTTCTCTCTCCAAATCCCAAGTATTCCACACTCCTCCAAGAGTAATCCAAGAAAACTCTAAGTGTCCAAGAGTATGAGAGAGAGAGTAGAAAATGAGAGCTCCAAAACTGAACTGATAAAAAGCTCACCTCGACAAAAAGCTACAAACTGATCCTCAAAATCATTTTATTAGTGAGGCCTCTATTTTCTTTAGCTTTCCGTTATTTTCCTTCATTTTCCTCCTCACAAGCAACCTATGACCTTTCACCTCCCTTTTATCCTATTTTCCATTATTTTCATAAATAAAATGCCGATTAATGCCACTTTCCCTTTCCAAAGCCTTTGCCATTATGTTTGCCAATTTCCAAAGGCTTTGACTCATGTTTCTTAGCTCGTCCTTTGTCTCTCACACCCATCATTACATTCACATGGCTCCTTGAAATATTATGGATAAAAACATAGATAAAAACTTATATATGTATCTTAGCTCATTTTTATATTTTTTAGTACATTTCACCATCATACATAGAACACCTTTCTAATATCCAAAAGTCTGATGACTTCATCAAGTATATACTCTTCTTTTATAATTTTTAGCTCTCTATTTACCATGGGTATCAATCCATGGTATTTACCCATGGAATTCATGCATGGAAGACATTGTACATCAAGCCCCATACTTTTATGAATACGTCAATGTGCAAGAGCACTTTAGCACCTTTCCTTGACATCATAACTGAGGCTTTGGACTCTATCCTTAATCCTTTATAGAATATATAGGTTTTAATGACCCGAGAGGCTAAGGGTCATGTAACCTTCCAACTATCATCATATGTTGTTTCAACATCTATCCATGTCATGATAGATACCATGTGTGTTGTATGGTCACCTGCCATTTTTCACTTGGAAAAGGGCTTCTTGGCCACCCAAAAATGCCAAAACAACATGCCATGTGTCAACATTCCAAGGTTCCACATAATCATTTTTATCATGTCACTACCACATCATATTTTCCATGTCAATACATTATCACATCATCTCTTCCATGTGACCATGATGTCACGTTGTCAACTTGCCACTTGTATCTTCCATATGTTGTCACATTGTTACTACCACATATCTTCTAGCCATGCACCAACTTCACTCCACATATTCTCCATGACAAAACCAATTTTCTGAATACCACTATTTTTGTTAACCTCACCCCATAGTGGTTTTGTACTTAAGGAAAGGGGGCCTTATAATAGATCTATGTCATTGACCTCTGAAGTGTGGTTTAATGTCACCAAGGACTACCCCTCATCCCCCGTCACTAAGCATCATCCTGAGCAGGGGGGTCTGTACTCATTGTACACCATTGGATTAACTTATCTGCAAATTGACAACACTCCCCACAACCAAACTTGTGCACTAATTAACATGTGGATGGGGCTTCACTCCCATGCAACTTGGGGGGCCCGCAGGCCATCAATCTACTGTTGGGATGAGATATGCCTATGATTTCCTTCTAACCTACACATATATTACCAAATTTGGGGTTTTCAATCCAAACACATTGAAGGTTGTCATATATGGGCCCAATTTCAATCGATGATGATCCAACCACCAAAGTGAACCCAGTTTAACAAAATTTTGGGTTTTCCCCTTTTTCTCCTTCAAATAATACTCGTTTCTCCTTTGAAAATTAATGCTACCTTATGAATGTATCCTACTACATATTCCTTTGACATCAATGAAAATTATTATCATTAATGGAAACACATTGATCAACAATCTCCCTTTCTATCATTAGTGATAACACTTTTAGACATTTTGAGTCATTGATGGATGTGGATTAAACACCCCATATCAAGCTATTAATTCCCCTTTAGCTTTGAAGATCCAAGTTTTGTTCACTCTCCCACTTTGAAATCAATGGAAAATGAGTGCTCTCCAATGCTGACTTCATTCTCCCCTTGAGATTATGTTGGATCCTTTTCCTACAAGGGGACCCTGTGAGATTAATAGCTTTCAAAATCCCAAGTGATTGATCATTGTATCAATTGATTAAACTAGGTTGATTCTTAATCTAATGTTTTTTTCTACCTATATCTCTACTCTCCTCCTCTTATTGCTTGCTTTGTTGATGTTTTCATATATTAGCAAATAAATGTGACTCTCTTATACCATTCCTTTGCCACTATAATTACAGATATTGATTGACCATTCTTTATTTGAATGCTTGCTATGTAACCAATAAACAATTAATTAGGTGAACTGTTCTTCTTCACTAGTGGTGCATTTTCAGAAAGTATCATTTGTTGTTGTATGCTTCCTTTGCCTATTCCCACATACTAGATAATCATCGTAAAGTAGAAAAACAATTATCCTCTAATGCTAAAGTATGGCATTAAGTTATTACAATTTAACTCATAGATTTAAATTTGACCCTCTTTATAACTGACATATGTGCAACACTTTTTTAAAATTAGAATACATCAATAAACCAACCCAAAATATTGTTCTTCCATTCTAGGTCTATTCGAATAGATTCATAAGATTCAATTTCTAGGGCTATGAAAGGATGATATTGATTACTTTTGTGCAATGAGAACAAGATAGCAGCTACACCTCTTTGATTTTGAGATGAACCAATTATAATTCACCTTATCATAGATACTTGTTTTCTCTTGGTATCTTGCAAAAATTTCAAACATAGCAAGTGCTTCTTGTCTCATTCTATAGTACAATCTACTAAATGATGACCAACCCCATGACAAAACTCCTTCTTCCTTTATATATTATCTTTTCCAATATAAACTATTCACCTTATCAATGAGTTGTGATTCTTGCTAATTCCTCCAAATCATGTGCATCTTAGTTGTCCTTATTTAAATAGCTCATGTATTTTTCTTCCAACTTCCTTCTCTTTGATGAATTATTTCATTTCTTGTTTCATCTAAAGTTGTGCTTGCACTTTTTGCTTCATTTCCTCTCTTAGGCATGTATACTAATGTGGAAAGCTTTTATGATTTTTTTTGTGCACTTTGTGAATGGGACATTATGTGATGGACTGCAACTCAATTGTTCTCTTTCTATTGATAATGAGAAGGAGAAATTTCCTTCAATCTTATTCCTACCTTTTCTTTATTTCAATACATATACATAATCTAGAGTCCCAATCTCTTTAGCCACTAATTTTCCAAAGTATTCCTTTGTAATTCTACATCCTCTTGAGTTGAATGTAGCTTCATCTCCTCTATCAAGCATTTGACTTATACTCATGATTTTGTGCTTTAAACCTCTAACAATTAAAACATTTTCTACATTATTCCCTTTAATATCAAGCATAACTTTCCTTTTCCCATTACTTTAGCTAATGTATCATTTTTAAGAATAAAATTTCCACCATTGACCTCTTTTGTAGAGAAGAATCTACTTTTATTTCCTATCATATGATCATATAATCCATTGTATATATACCAATGATCATTTGTGTCTTGAGCACATAATACTAAGTTGTATTTCTCTTGTTGTTATTATTTTCCATATCTTTGTACTCTGATTTTTGTTAATAGCATTTTTTTTCTAATTTCATTTTTTTGATTCAAGGGACTTATTTCTATTTGGTTCACTTTAAAGGATCAAAAAACTTACTTTTGCAATGTTTTTCCTTATGCCCAAAATTGTTACATATATAGCATTCAACAAGATCTAAGGAGGTGGGAAAATAAATGTAATTTTTGAAATAATTCTTACCATAACCTCTAAAGTTGCTACTTACATATCCATTCCTTGATATTTTATATGCTCTCTTGTTGTTATTACACAATATATTATGATTTCATGCATAATCTATACAATCTATTTCCCTGTGTTCAAAAATATTGCAATAAAAACAATAGCCATAGAAAATACTTTGATACTTGGGAGAATTTTACCTTTGATAAGAGAAGATTCTGATTCATTTATGGTTGTTCCATTGAAGGGGGCAAAATCTCTGATGGATTTTCACTTGATCTCTATGGTTGTCCAAATTGTATTTATGAATTTTCCCTTTTCACTATTGAGTTATATTGTTGTCCTTTCTCCGCCTATCTTGTTGTTGATTTTTATAATTTCCTCCAACTACATTGTTGTTAGTCCATTGAATAATTCAACATACGTGACTAATTTTTTTCTTGAGCTTTGATAGTGCTTCATTCTCCTTCCAATTCTAGACCAGTTTTAATGAGGGAGATTTTTTATTGTTACAAATTCTATATAGACTTTTGGTGCTCTTATCAAACTTTAGATATTAATTTATTTGATCATTGGTTGTTTCTAGATATTTCTTCACTAAAACAATCCTGACTTCTTGTTTTTCATAATGACCTTCTCATTCATTCAATTGATTAGTCACCACTTCATTCACTTCTTTTACTTCTTCATGTTGAGTCGTTAGGATAATAATTGTTTTATTTAATTCATCAAAATCCTTATCCTTGTCCTCAGAAACCTACAACAATTCCTTTTGTCTTTGATTTTTTACTTTAAGGCTCTTAATATGCACTAGAGGGAGATATATTTTATGCTAAGCTCTTATTCTCCCATGTATTTTATTTATTTATCTTCATTTCATTGAATATCCTTCTTCCTTTTGTTGTTTCTTCTAGGTTTCTTCATTGTATATAGGAAATAATGATCACACCCATGATCGTTTTCCCTTTCAACTTATTATGTTCTTGAATCCGAGGTCTCTTTCATAGTCATGAGTAGAGTCCATTCTTCATCGCTATTAGAAGTACATCTATTGTCTCCTTGAGATAAATAATCATAAATAATTTTCTTATTTTTCTCATGGGCTTTTCTATGAACTTCAAGTTCTTCTTTCCTACCATTTCCTAAACTTGAATATGAACAATTAAAATTAAGATGACCTATTCTTCTACATTTACAATAGTATAGTTTCTTACCTATCTATTTTAGTACATCTTCTTTAGCCTTAACTTCATCCTCTCAATATGATTTTCTCTTTTGATGATTATCATCTAATATATTATTTTTGCAAACAAGGCCATCAATATTTATTGGATCCTCTTGGTTTCCTTCTTCATATATACATTTTATCTTATTTTTCATTTCTTTTTTAGTCTCTAAATGTATTACTTTATCAGAGTCTAGAATTGATAATCCACTCCAGATAGCCTTCTTGGATTTTTTATTAAATTTTTTATTCTTTCCATCCACTAAAGATAGCCATACATCCAAGCCAATAGCCATTAAATAAACCTTTATTCTTACCTTTTGGATTGCATACCCTGATTGATTCAATAATGTTTCTCCATATGGAGAAATGAAATTCTAATTATCCATGGTTTCTTATGTTAAACCTTCTAGTGTCTAAACTATTTTATAAGGAATTTCTCTGATACCAATTGTTAGAATTATGATTATACTAGGGGGGGGGGGGGGTGGCGCAGTGTGGCGGGGTGGGTGGGGGTGGTAGTGCGAGCTGGAAGGGGGCATGAATTGACATTATGGAATACTTTATCAATATACTAAAAATATACACCAATTCACGAATTAAAAAAATAATTAGGTAAACAATACATAGGAACACGAGATGTACATGGAAACGCATGCAAGGAGTATCATAAAAATATGTCAGAATATTGTTGTAGGCTCCAACATAATATTACACCAAATTTACTAGTACTAACCAAAACGAGACAACTATCCTCTGATTTGAAAGCACCCACTTGTAGGATGAGCCAATGCCCTTCCTTTATCGACACTGACCCGAAGGAAGTACCAACTCCCTAAATTTTACAAGAACTAACTTGAAGGAGAATCTTATCCATTGATGTGCATGAACCAACCCATTCAACTTAGCAGATCCATCTTTCATTATTTTTCAAACTGAGGCCCATAATATTTATCTCCTTTTTAATCTTTGAAATTATTTTATTTTTCTTCATTTATAACTTAGCTAGATATTGAAATACATCTTACACATTTTACTTAATCACATATAGGGACTTTGTGTCTATTATGCATCTGTTTCATGAGGCCCATACTACTTTCTGCATGCAAGTTTTATGCTTTTCTCCATATTTTCACTTCTTCTTCTTACATACAGTAGCTTCAACTTACTCTATTTTTATTTGTATAGATCCCTTAATTCTCACATTAAATTATTGATCTACATATTTGAATCATATTTCTTAGCTCACCCTTTGGAATTGTAATCTTGTACGTAGATTTCAACAATCACTACCACACCTTGATTCTCAAACCCATCATTACATTCACATGGTTCCTCAAAATACTGTGTATAAAAACCAAAATAACAACTTACATTTTTATCTTGGCTCATTTTTATCTTCTCTATTATATTTCATTGTCATAGACATAAATCCTTTATAATATCGATAGGCCTCATCACTTCTTCAAGTATATCCTCTTCCTTTATAATTTTTGGCCCTTTTTTACCATGGGTACAAGTCCATGATATTCAACCATGGAATTCATGCTCAAACAAATTTGTACCTCACTTCTTGTAATATTATGAATTCATCAAAGGTGCAGGAGAACTTAAACACCTTTCCTTGATATCATGACTAAGGTTTGGAATTGTGTTGTTAATCCCTTGTAGCATATCTAGGGCTGCAATGGACTGAGAGGTTGAGGGTCATCTCACTTGTGAACTATCATCATTTTTCACTGCAATGTGTTTCCATGTAAACAAAGATACCACATATGCTTCATGGTCATGCATCACATGTCACCTAGAAAAGGGGCACCAGGACACCCAAAAATGCAAAAACAACATGTTATGTGTCACCTTCCTAAAGTTCCACATCATCATTTATGTCACATCATTTCCACATCATATATACCATGTCAACACACTATCATGTCATCTCTGTCTTGTCAACATGTTTTCAACCTGTGACCTTCCTTTTCCATCTGGAATCACATTGTTACTGCTAGTTATGTGTCAACTATTGAGCAACTCCACTCCACTTTTACTCCACCCAATTTTTTATTTATAAACACCACCAATTTTGCAGATACCGGCAATAATACTTTTATACTTGGAGAAGAGGGGGGGTGCATAATAGATATCAGCCATTGATCTTTAAAGGGTGGTATAATGTTGGCATCGCCTAAACCAAAACCCCTCTCACTAAAAATAAATTTTGAGCAGGGTGTTCTGCACTCACTCTCCATCGTTGGATTAAGTTCTCTACAAATTGATGGTACTCTTTACCATAAAACTTGTGCACTGACTAACTCCTTCACAACTCCTTCACAACGTAGGAGACTTATAGGCCATTAATTTTCTTCTACTATGAGATCCGCCTATGATCTCTATCCAACTTGCACATGTCTTACCAAATTGGGAATTTTAACTCCAAACACAATAAAGGCTATCACGCCTAGTTTCAATTTCAATCATTGATGATCCACCTGCTGATGGGAACCCAATTTAATGAAGCTTGGGGTTTACTGCTCTTTGTCCTTCACATAAAACCCATTTCTCCTTTAACAACCAATTATGCCTTCGAAATGAATCTTGTATAATCTTCCTTTGGCATCAATGAAAACACATTCACCAAAAGAAAAGAAAAAATATTCTATGTTTAGGACTATGGGGGCTAACAAATTTCAAGGACCATTTCACATTCATGTGGTAATTCAAGAAGTGTTAGAAAGTATCTCACAAGAGATAGGTGGGATATATACATCTCTTTACCCCATCTTTATGATGCAACAATTTTACCAATGGGGACTATAAGGCTAAATGGTCCATTCTTGTCTATGAGAATGATGTAATCTAAGTATATTATTGTGGAAATCAATATTCGTAAAGACATAGTAGTAGTAATAGAAATTTCTCTATTTTAATTTGTTATTTATAGGTCTATATTTTTAAATTGTATCATATTTAAAAGTAGGGTGCATTTTATAATGAACTGGGATTCGATAAATATTTGTAACATGATGAATCATAAGACATGTCCCTGTATTATGTGGGCTGAATAGGTATGAATTTGAGATAATGAATAAGGTGTTGGTAGGGACATTAAAAAATAGTTACAATTCGAGAATATAGTGAATGAACAATCTTCATATTATAATCCTATAAGCTTACTAATAGCATGGAAGAGAAAATATTCACTCCAATAGCCATGCATTTCTAGTTGACTCTTAGATTTAAGGCTTATCCCATATTGTTGAGATATTTTGGGAAACCTTCTATGTTATCCTTTTTTGACTTTAGGGATCTTCTTATTTGATAATTACATCTTATGATTTCTTCCATTAATCTTTCTTTCATTTTCATTCATCATAAAGAAATTACATAGAATATCTCAATAGTAGAAATATAAATGACAGTAGAGATAACCAAACATAAGAGACACAAGATTTTACTCAGGGAAAACCCACATGGGGAAAAAACTCAAGAAACTTTTCCTTAGAGAAGTAATCAAGTTCAATAGAGATACATCTAGTCAAATACAAGGTAAAACTGGTCATCAATACAACCTTTCTCTAACCTTGTCAATTAGTCCTTATGTCAAGTCATCAGCCTGCCTATAAGCTTGACTTTATCTAATCTCTCAACTTGGCTTGCTCGAAATTCATTCCATTATTTTCTACTTCAAGAATTAGGCCTTCTATCTTAACTCGTTTTCCTACACAACATGACTTAAGAATTTATCCTTCTTCCTTAGCTCATTAAGCTCCAAAATAGTAGTCTTTCTCTTATACTTAGTCTTCCTTAGGAGAATTTAATCTGCTAAAGTCTTCCTTTCTCTAGATCAAAAAAATTCACTACTTTTCCTAAAAAGACTTCATTACTCTTCTTCAAAAACAAATTCGCTACTCTACCTCATAGTATTTCATTGCTTTGCCTTAGATTTTCCTCTCAATTACCTGCCTCTCCATTAGCCTTAGACATCCAAAATTGATTTTGTGATGAGGAGGTTGAATTGACACACACACACACACACACACATATATATAGCGCTCATGCTAGCCAAATGTGTGCCTCTTGACAAGAAGGTTGACTTGACTTGTAGGAGGGCTAAATTTACTTTTGGAGCCAAAATTTAAGTTTTTACAAATTCAAAATTTTTATTTTTGGTGCCGACATGAAGAACATGTTTGGTATTTAACATTACACACATATCAAGGGCTAAAAGCTTTAATTATTAATACTGCCCATAGCTACAAAATTCAACTCTCCCTATTAGATAGGGAGGTATTGATAATCACTATCAAATGTTATCATGTTGAAAAAATTCTCTAAAAAAAGTTATAACAAATCCATTTTCCATAATCTAGTCAACAATTGTGAGACATGGTAAAAGCAAGTTACAATAATGAAGTCAACAACTATGATGCATGCTAAAACAATATCATCAATCAATTACTATAATTTGATCAAAAAACTTTGACACATGGTAAATCAACGAAATCAACTAGTTACCATAATTTGGGTCTTTACCTCATACTAATAGCATATCCTCACCATAATTCAGGTTCATAATTCATAGACATGGTACATCCTCACGATAATTCAGGTAAGTACTTTAGACCTATGGTGTCTCCTTACCATAATTTGGGTCAGTACTTCAAACAAATGGCACATCATTTGGCATCAACGAGTCATCATACTTTAGGTCGATAGCTGACATATGGAATCCAAACTAGTCTTGGTCCACGATTACTCGAATCAATATCTTTGACACATGGTGAATGTCAAAGTCCACACCCTCACTTAGTAATTCGAGGCCTAATGCTAAATGAACTTGATTCTACATGACCATTATTCATCATTTGGGTTAACATACTAGGCATATGAAGAATGTCAGTACTTTTCCAGATCATTCTCCTTATTCTAGTTAACATACTTGACACAAGGAGAATGAAAGTCCATGATGATATATCATCAACACTCCCTCTTAATGCGAGAGACATTCTCAACAAGTCCTAGATTTTCCCTAAAGGATATATAGATTTCATCTTGGGACAAAGGCTTTCCTAGCAATCTTCTATACTGTAGAATAATATTAAAGCCACATTATTTCTTTTTATACCATGTCTTGATATAGTGCTTCAATCTATCATCATGGCTGTCACTTACACTTGATCGAGATATTCCTGTAAGTAGCCTTTGAAGCCATATTACCTCTCCAGTTTATAATCCATCTCTAATATACACAACTACTATAATGTTGAGTGAAACAAAATTATTCTTCATGCTCATCCTAGAGGTCATAACAGAGCCCAAAGTGAAGCAATATCCTAATGAACAATTTATGTCTTTGGAACTCCCTGCTTATATGAATCTATAGTTGTAATTCACTATTTGAGAAAAAAATCAAATCATAATTAACTTTGTCATGACCAACAGTACCATACTGGTACTCCAACCCATCTTGAGCAACCTTCCTTAGCTACTTTCACTAGATCCATCACCACAACTTCTTTACTCCCTTTCACACTGAAACATATCTTATTGTGGTAATGTTGGTGTAGAGCCTCTAACTTACACCTCATCATCCACTATTACCTACTGTTTTTCATCACTTACCTCTCTCTTTTGCCTCACTTTCAATGTAAAACCACCCAGATCATTACATTAGATGTCATTAAGCATGATCAAGTGAGCTTTGCTAATGTGTGACTATTTTGTTTAGATTTTGACATATTTACAGGCATTCTACAGCTCTCTGCCGATTCCGCAGCCATCTGCTGATTCCGCAGCCATCTGGTGATTCCGCAGCCTTTTTGTTAATCTCAAGGTTCCACGTGCCATTTTGCCAAATGAGCCACATGGGCACTTAGGAGTCAAGGTGCTCGAGGTTCCTGTGCTATTGGTTCAGCCATCCACGTCATCTGCCCCTCCGGTCAACAAGGGGAAAGTTACCGTCAACAAAGGTAGCTTAACGGTGATGCGTAAGCTCTTGGGTCACGTCAGTTCAAACAATGACTTTTCTGTGATTACGCAGGTTGTGGGAGACATAATCCAACTCTGGATTCAATGCCCATAACGACCAGAACCTCCAGCTATCCACGCAGGCTTATGACGTGTTAATTAAACCTTTATTATGCATGACAGTTAGTTATTTTTCAGTTTTAGCTGTACGCATTAGGCTATCCTTCAGATGCCTATAAAAACTTGCGTCTGCGTACGCTTATATAACTTTATTATTGCTGTGTTTTTATGAACCTATTATAATTTTAGTGCATTTCAAGACTCTGTTTTAATAGTGTTGTTCTAGCACTCTTGACTGTGATTTTCTGCACATGGAGTAATAGAAGTAGTGTTGTTCTGAAGTTTTCAATACCTTGAGTATTCTTTGGGTTATATGAATGGAGGGCCCCTGTTCATGTTAGCCTTGTACAGTATTTTATGTTCAACATTTCCTTATTTTCATTCAGCATTTCCTTTTCTTGATACATGTACAGCATAATTCACTTTCCAGTTATTTCATTTCCAGCCTTTATTTTAAGCTGATCAGCATTGTTCTTTTGCAGGTTTTTAACCCGGGATTGCTTGTGTGTTATGTATTTGCTTTATATCTAGTGGTAGTTTCAGTTGACAGATTCAAAGTTGTTGTTTTACTTTATTTTCATAGCTGATTTTTTAGTTTTATTTCTCAAATCTGTCTGCTAACATATGAATGGTCTCTTTATCATAAATTGTTTATCTTTTGAGATCAGAATACTAATAACTTGCAGCTGACTTTGGGTACTTTTTTAGACTACTCTTTAACTACTTTCTAATCGTGCTTTACACAGTACTATGTGATAGAGGCAGAGAGTTAGAAAGAGAAAAATATTATCACTAGTCTTTAAAGTAGATTTTTCTCATTTTTATCATTTCTTAGACTTACCTTTAGCTACTTCTTAATCGTGTCTTACACAGTACTATGTGTTAGAGGCAGAGAGTTAGGAAGAGATAAACATTATCATTGGTCTTTTAAGTGATTTTCTTACCTTTTATTTGCAACAACATGAATGGTGTCTAATGCGATTAGAAAGTGGTTCTTTGCTTTCAGTTCATTTCAATTCATTTATTTCCTTCAAGTTTTTCTTTTCAGCAAGTAGTTAGAAACCACTAATCACACACCTTCACTCATCTAGAATTCACCTTACACACACCATCACTCATCTGTTTATAAATACATCACTCCATCTTAGGAAGATAAATTAACCACAAACAACACCCCAAACGACAAAAAGCTTTAAGAGGTTGCTTAAGTACATATAGTACACCTTCACTCCATCAGCTTACGAGCC
>APFE031443877.1:409818-441500 GCA_000404065.3 Pinus taeda
AATACATATTTATACATGCTGAAGCATCCAATACCATGGACCGAAAACCATCGCGTCCAAAACCATGGACCGAAAACCATCGCATCCAAAAAACATGTGCGAAAATCATGCACAAAACCATGGGTGGGTCCGCCCAACCTAACATAGGGTCCAAAACCAAAATTTTCCGGGGCGCTGCCCCGGACCCCATAATGTGGGGTTACGGGTACCCCTCAAACCCCCTATTAACTATGTGGAAAGAATATAACACAACCCAAAACTGAAGGATGATTAATGTCGCTTGAATAATGTTCATTGTTATCTTGAAGGTGGGAATGATGGTGGTAACCTTCCCACAGTGTCTCTCCAGTCATCATCGAATGAATGATTCCTTTGTCTTTAGAATGTATACAAGACCAAGGATCGGAAGAGGTACCATACTCTAGAGACCTATCTACCCAAACACTCATTGAGTGTTGATTTGGGTTCATTGCCCAGGCCCAGAAAATTGATTGCTACAAAGATTCTATGGGGCTTGGGGGCAACACCTCATGGTGATCCACACTATCAAAATTGTCAGAGTTCTTCTTAATCTTAGAGGATGTAGAAGATATCATATGACAAGTTTCCACTGTGGCCACTTCTGCAGGTCCGGTTGGAGGCGGGAGGGAAAAAGTACCAATTAAAGAAGGGTCTTTTAGGAGACCTACTCCGACATTTTAAAACGATTGAAAACTTCCATGGATCAATGGAATGCTTCCAGTAGCTTATGAACTGTTGGAGAAAAAGGTTAGTTGGTCAATGATTGTAATTCCACCTTGGAAGGGAAATGCAATCTTTCTAAAATATGTAGACACAATGGCAGCGATATTATAAATCTAGGGCCTTCCCAGTAAGATATTATAGTCAAGGTTTCCATCAACGATCTCGACTTCAATTTCTACTATCTTGCCCCCCAGTTCAACTTGCAAGTTACTTAAAATCCCATACGGCATGTATGTTCTTCAATCGAAAGCTTTTAATGTCGTTGATGATCGTGACAAGGGTAGAAAACCTAAAGTCTTCCAGCAACTCATTGACATAATACAGGTAGATGCCCCCTCATCAATGATTGTTCGATGAATAGTTTTATTGAGGGCTTTTACCTGTATAAGGAAATCGAGTTGGGTGTGTAACTGAGGTTCGTATCCTTTATGGTTAAAGGCCACAAGATTGGAATCCGTTGGACCAATCCCACCTATGGCTGATAACAAAGGATGCTTTTAGGAGAGGCAATTTTGCAGTACCTCAAGTATCGACATAGCGGATGGTGATTGAGCCAGATCCTCCACTATATTATAATTCTGTGCTGCTCGAGCACGAGGATTAAATGTTGATTTATGTACTAATCCCTTTGGCGGATTTATAGTTAATTCAGGAATGATGGGCAGAACAACTTCTGGTGAAGTTGTCATCGAACTACTAGGTTGAACTGTAGCCTTGTTGTTCGACAACGGTGGATTCCCATAATATTTATTCCTTGTCGATATTAAAGCATCATTTTTCTATTTTGAGATGGATAGCATAAGCACTTGGGATGTGGAAGCATGATCAATAGCAACCAGATTATTTTTTGGGTTCGGAAATGAATCAATCAACACCATTGAGTTATTTGAAGTCTTTAACAATTTCTTAGCCTTAGCTCGATGTGGAAAAATCTCTCTTGTAATGGTCCTCATTACAAATGTAACATGGATCATGAGGTTTCTTTCACCTAGTAGGGTTCTTTGAAGATTTTTCAGGAGTTTAATTCTCTTGTTTCTTCTTATTATTTTTCCCTTTCTTCTTGCTCCCTAGTTGTTTTGGATTCTTGCCCTTGTCAGATGACACGAAATTAATCTCCGAGGTAAGAGGTTTGTAATTTTCTTTTTGACTAGAAACTGCAAGGGTTTTACCAAATGGAGCCTTTGTGGTTTGCATGCTTGAGGTACTGATCACGCCATCACCAGC
This sequence comes from Pinus taeda, assembly GCA_000404065.3. NCBI lineage: Eukaryota > Viridiplantae > Streptophyta > Pinopsida > Pinales > Pinaceae > Pinus > Pinus taeda. Next base: position 411,787 of record APFE031443877.1, read on the forward strand.
ATGAGAGTCCTTGTTTGATTTACGAGGGGGAGGAACGAAAAATTTTGGTCTGGGAGCATTAGGAATTTTGTCGTAGAGTGTGCCAGACTGAGTATAGATCAAGTCTAAATATTGGGCATGAGCAATGACTTGCTCTTCAGTGACAACTCCTCCTTTTGCTACGTCCTCAGTAATAAAAGGAAATAAGGACTTAATAAACCACTCAGCTAAAAGCTGATCAGGAACATACGTCTTTACCATTTTACGACGACATCGCCACTCATGAATATGATCAGATATGTGAGTGGCTGTTATCTGTTTAAAGTTGGTAAGGAGTTCTGTCCTCGTTTCGTACCTTATGGGTAACTAAAAGTGGGTTATAAAAGTAGTGGCAAGGGCACTGAAGCTATTAAATGAAGCTCTAGGAAATTCAACATACCATTTCGTTACCAGACTAGTTAGCGTTCGCTGAAAAAGGAGAAGTCTAATTGAATCATCGTTTAGGATGTTAGATGAGCACCACAAATGAAAAGTCATTACGTGATTCGAAGGATCTTCACCTGGATTTCCATTGAATTTAGGAATATCGGAGGGAATTTTATGAGGAATTGCTGGCCACCAAGTGGCATATGCAATTGGATCATTCATCAGCCAGTTCAAATTTGGTAATTCTAGAGTTGCTACAAAAGGCAACTGTTGATTCAGGTTTGGTGAAGCATACCCAGGATAAGATGGGATCACTTGAGCAGTAGGCCTTACATACCAGCATAATGTATCTGATGCTGGTAATTCTAATAAGGTTGTTGGTAACCATATAGTGTGGTTGTTGATATCTATTTTGAAAATGCGGTTGTCCATTGCCTACAAAGACTTGTTGCTCAGGTCCTCAGTAGGTTTGCTAGAATTGCGGTTGTTGGTATTGCACCAGCCATGGTTGTTGGACCATTTGCTGTTGCCCAATACTAGAATATTGACCAAGATGTGGAGTGATAACATTTGTTTGAGCCTGAGTCGTTCTAGGTAAGGAAGCAATAACCTGAGGTTGTGATTGAGTTGTAGAGAGAAGAGGCTGTTGTATTGCAACCTGAGAGACTTGAGGTTGACACACAATAGGCAGTGCTTGTACTTGTGACACAGTCACAATAGCTGGTGTAGTGGGAATATTCGACACAGGTGATGTTGGTTGTATTGAATATACAACCCTTGGTTGTTGAGGCAGTATTGGTACCCAACCGCTGGATGTAATTCCAGTTTGACCTGAATTTTGTTGTAAACTCTCATATGGTTTTTCTCCAGGAGGGAACAATGAAAAAGCATACTACCCTCCATATGGTAGTAGTCCAGTGTTCAAAGGATATATCGGTCTTTGAATAATAGTCTATCCAAATTGATACTGGCATGCAGGGTCAATTTGGTGAGTTTCAACATAAGAAATACCAGATGGGATTCCAGATGAATAGATAGGAACAGACCATGTCGTCGAAACAGCCCCTAAGTGGACTCCAACTAGTGATTGATAACTAGTTGGGACATATGGTATACCAGCAAACATTATAGGAATGGCAGCAGGAAGCTCTGCCATAGCTATATCAGATGACATAGTCCTAGATGTTGGTGGTTGCTCAGACATGTTTAGTCTATTCAAAATATTTCCTAGCGATTCGACAGGAACTTGCGATGAAGGATGACTAAAAGAACTAACTTCAGGAATAGAAGGATATAAGTGGATCCCAGTTCCAAAATGTATTGGGGTATTGGATGGAAGATCCTCTACTATTTCTTCTATAGCAATCAGTCAAGGTGGAAGAGGTATACTGTCGGGTCCGTAAAATATTTCTGGAGTCGAAGAAGGTATAGCTTCTGCAGTGACAGATACTAGAGGGGTGACACCTTCTGAATTCTGGAACTCAACTTCTAGATGTTCAAGTAAGTGAACTTTAGACTCTGGATCAACTCTGGATGGAGTTGTTTCAGGTATAGAAGTGTCTACTATTACACTAGGATTAGTTCGAATGTCCTCTTGTAACTGCGGAACTCCTTTTGTAAAAGCAGATGTACCAGAAATGGTCGAAGTAACTGTAGTCTTTGACGATGTTGAAACACAAGTTTCAAATAAACCAGGTGAATTGGACTCAGTTAAAGGAGTTCGTTTTGCCCGGAATGGCTTTGTTTCCAGAGTCAAAGATGGTTGACTTGCTAGTATCCACGAATGATGGGGTTTTGATTAACTTTCTTCCATGATTGCAGATTACTTGATCAACCCAAAGTTAAGGGGAAAATTATGTTATTCTGAATTAAATAAATTTCAATGACACTTTGACACAACTTTGCTTTTTCAATTTTTAAGAGTCGAGAAAAAGCTAAAGATGACTCTATTCCACTAGACTTTTAAAGAGCTTGAAGTGACAAGTGCTCAGATGGACCTTTTCTTTTAAGGATTCGAAAAGGAGTGAAAGTGACTACTCTGGAAATCTAGACAGTGATTACCAAACCAATCGCAAAACTGCAATATACACCTTGGTGATAAATTAAAGAGAAATTACCAAGGACTTATGTAGGGCACTCGATCTTCTCGAATGCTATGTTCAGTGCACTGTGATCAATAGGGTGGCAGAAACGGTTTCCTATGGATAAAGGATATAAACCTATTGTGGTCTCCCAATATATACTCGAAGGTACGGGGAGCACAAGTCCTTGCTAGCACTTTTCATATCAAAGAGGAGGAATCACCCAACCTTCGATGAAAATGATAGTTACTATATTTTATGACGTCGGAACATGTCTCTAGCCTAGACCTCTAGATGTGTTGCATTAGAGTTGATATTGCTTAGAAGTTTGCCTTTCAATGGTTCACCGCATGATGTAGATGTAAAATTCCTAAAAATGCAATCTACAATGATAAACAATCGTTGTTTATTTTTAGCAATGAAAATCCAAGCTACTAAGGAAAGAAGATTACGATTCTTTCAAACAAAGAGCAAAGAGCAAACACTAAATGCACTTTTCCTAAATGATTTTTCACACACAGTCTAAATGCAAATGCAAATGCATGTATTTTTTTTTTGTTCCCCTTAATGTGAAAAATGCCAAAATGAAAACTAAGTATAGCAAAGATTTGAAATATTCTATTCAAAGCGACATTTCGACAATTTCTTTTTCAAAATGGAAAGGAAGACAAAACGACATTTTTGAATTTTGAATAGAAAAATCTTTCGACACTTTAAATATCAATAAATCAAATCAAATACTTGACAAAAAGTTCAATTGACTATCCAGGGAAGGAAGACTCAACGACACTTCTCCTTTTGACAAAAAACGACAGTTACAACACCTTTTCTACCAAAACGACAGCTTGATTTAAGCAACTTTTCGACAAAGGATCGTAAATGATGGAAAAATACATAAAAACATTTACTAATCCTAATCAATGGAGGCTGGTCTATGTAATGCAAGCAAGCTTCACCAATGAGGTATTGTTCATAAGTAGCAAAACAACTAAACAGAGCTGAAAACAAAGACAAAAACACCAAATTTCAAGAGGAGAAATAGACTCAGTAGTCATCACACCTGGGCTTCACAGAAACAGTGATGCATCACACTTTTTAGGCTCAATAGGCGTGATGCATACTGGTTGATAGTGACAGACAGTGCGATGGGCCAGGGAGCACAACTGAGATGGGTTTTGGCTCAAATTTGCAATAGATTTCAATGAGTTAAGTTGAGCTATGATGGACACTAAAGAGAAAAGTACAGAGGTATGATCTTGAGAGGTTACTGAGCTACCAAAAGGGCATCTAAAATGCTTATAATTCAAATGTTCAATTCATAAACTAAATCGGAGATTGACTGAAGTAGCATTCATCTAATATGCAATTGCAGAGAAGAGTAGTTCGAAGGCTATCTGACTAACTTTAGCCTCCGTCTATAGTTTATAAAACAAACAACAATAACCAACAAACATCTATTCGATCCCCAACGGAGTCATCATTTTGTTTCTAGGAAAACTAGTGTCTTTTCGATCGATTAGCCCTCTAGGATTGGCAGCTATCCTAGAAACAAACAATCAAAGTAATTTGGGATTTCCTCTATGTATGATAGATAAGAGAGAGGCAAAGGAACCAACCTGGATCTTCTACTTAACTCCTTGCTTGATCTCTCTCTCCCTTGACAGAGCTTGCAACTCCTTTCCTACTTATCCTACTTAGAGAATACCTGTAGAAACAAAGTAACAAAACGCCATCAAAGCATCTTGATCTATTATATCATAAACATTGCAGAGTCAGAAATACGATGAACATACAATGGCATTCACAAATAACAATATTCATAAATACACAATTGTATGGAGGAAAACTCAAAGAAATTTATTAAATATGAAGGGAGAATTACAACCCAACTGTCTGATCCAGCATCATCCTCACAGCATCAAAGCCCTCTTCACCTCATGAAAAGTAAGATCACCCAATACAATGCTCTTTCTCAAAGACAAACTATCAACACTTCCTTGCAAATTACAAAATTCCAACCTCCAGATGTCTCAGATGAGGGATCCATTTATAGATGTGTGCAAGGGTGTGAGTCATCTCTGGGTTTTTGATTAGTGTCATTCCACTTGTTGTTCTTGGTTCCACTTGGATATTTCTTGGATCTCTTACTCATCCCCAGGTGAATTCAGAGAGGCAAGTGTTATTGGAGAAGTTTCTAGAAGATTCCATGAGCATCCACTTATCACACTGTCTCAGAAATTTGTCCATTCTCGCTCATCGCACCCCATAGAAGGCCTCTTCAGTATGCATCGCACCTGGCTAGTGTAGGAGTCAGTATGCATCGCACCCTAACAATGCAGTGGTCAGTATGGTCCAATTTTGACTAGTTCTAAGTGGTTTTGCAGGTGGAACTTTTGGGGAACGATGTAATCAGTTGACCATGATCCTTTAGGGTATGAAACAACACTTTTAGGGGTTAAATACCTCTGGTTTATCAAGATGTAAGACTGGGGTTGAAGTGCCGAAATATGTCTATAACAACTATCCCATGCTGATAACAAGGATATGTGATAAAGGGGCGCTAACCGTTCAACTGACTCAGAACTTACAAATGATGAGGTTTGAGCCACACGAAGAGGATCCAAACATAAATATACTGCTAAAAATTGGAAACACAACAAGAGATGATAAGGGGAAACAACCCGAAGATAGTACATGGGTTCGCAAAGCTCCAATGAAGGAGACTGAGTTTGATTTGGAGCGCGCACATGAAACATTCATGGAAGTGAAGAAGAGCTTCGCTAAGGCCTCCACCTCAGGGAGCAAGGATAAGCCTGATCAAGACATGGACCCTTCTATGCTCACAACCTTCTTGGAGACCTACATGAAGCTACTGCACAATAGCAAGGCTATGAAGGGGTTGCAGGAGCACATAAATAGATGCACCAGAAACACTCCAGTTGAGCCGCACGTAGTACGAAAGCTTGGTAAGCATAAAATAAGGACGGGACGGGAGATGAGACTCACTGCACATATAGGAAAGTATGAGATGGACCAGGTTATATTGGACCTAGGGTCAGACATGAACATCCTATCAAAACAAACTTTAGAATCGATGGGGAGACTGGCATTACAATGGTCTCCAATTCGGCTAAGAATGGAGAATTAATAGAAGATCATCCCCATGGGGTGGCTGCAGGGGGTGACTCTAGATATTGAAGGTGTGAGCGCACTGGATGACTTTGAAGTAATATAAATTGTGGATGACAACAACCCCTATCCTGTGCTCCTTGGAATTGATTGGGATACTGATATGAACAAGGTAATCAACCTAAAGAAGTGGAAGATGATATTTGAGAAGAAATCACTCCATGTAATAGTACCCCTAGACCCTGTTGAACGATCGCGCTATACTGAACCAGTCCATGATTATGAGAGTGATGACGATCTAGATTGTACCTATAAGATAATAGCACAAGACCAAGATTGGGTGAATCCAACAATGGATAGAAAAATTACATGGGATCGTGAGAGTTCATGCACCTTGGACTCCGATGAAGAATTAGAGCGCTGGCAAAATCGGTTACATGAAGTAACTACACTAAGCTGTAACATGATGACCTAGTCACTGCACTGTGTGTCATCGGAGGTAAGAAATCTGCCTACTTATGATGGTCTGAATGATGTAGATATCTTTTTGGATGCATTTGAGAGGGAGGTATCAAAAAAACAATGCTTCTAGGTGTTGGACTAGGCACTGCGCGCTACACCCGTAAGGTAGTGGGGTACGCACAAGGGAAGATTTGATGATTGGCACGAATGTAGGAGAATGATGAGGACACACTTTGGGAAGCTGAAGGTGTGAATGACAGATAAGTATGATGGGTAGGATGATTCGTGCGTGCACTTGGCCAAATGGGCTTAGGCTTATGGAGAGAAGCCCCAGCCTGAATGGGTGCACTTATTCTGTCACACACTGGACGTCGTCCTGATGAATTGGTATGTATAAATAGATCTCCACCATGGTACAAGTGAATGAGATATTCTACATGGAGGATTCATAACAACATTCGGTTTTGAAGATGGGTTTGACTGTATTGATGAGGCACTACAAGAGATGAAAGAACCAATCGTTAGGATACCGCAGGATCCTTTAGACCTAATTCAGCCTGAGTGGGCTACTCAGTTGAGTCATGCGCTAGAATGTTATAACATAACTACTGAAGAAGAGGACGAGGATCCACAAAAAATTAACATCCCTGAAATAGAAGGTCACCGTGAGGTTGAAGGACCGCAGGTTGAGAATCCTGATATAACCACGCCGCTGAAAAAATAGATAAACATTGGTACGGAAGAAGATCCCAAATTCACGAAGATTGGAGATTACTCGGATGATGTGACAGTGGATAAGGTCGTTGAATTGCTCTGCGAATACTAGGATTTATTCCCTGCCAAGTTTATAGATCTAAAAGGGATAAACGGAGACCTAGGTGTTATGAAGATCATGTTGAAGCCCGAAGTGAAGCTGGTTAAGCAAAAGTCTTACCATCTCAATCTGAAGCATAAGGAAAAATTCCACTTAGAGCTAGACAATATGCTCGTGGCAAGCATCATTGAGCCTATGGAAGAATGTGACTGGGTAAGCCCAATAGTGGTACAAGAGAAGAAGCAGAAAGATGAAATAAGGATATGCGTGGATCTCAGAAAGATGAATGATGCTTACGTACATGACCCTTTCCCGACTCCGTTCACTGATGAAGTATTGGAAAATGTAGATGGCCATGAAGCATATTCCTTCACTGATGGGTTCTCAAGGTACCACCAGATCAAAATAACATCGGAGGATAGCAGCAAGACAACCTTTGCGACTGAGTGGGGTTGTATCTAGTACACTGTAATGTCGTTTGGGTTGAAGAATGTGCCTGCAATTTTCTCGTGTGTAGTCATTGCTACCTTCAAAGAGTTTATTCATAAGTTCCTTGAAGTATACTTTGATGACTGGACTGTGTTTGGGCTGGTGAAATGCCATGTAGCAACCTTGTGCCTAATGATAGATACCTATCGAAGATACCAGATTGTGCTCAATCTGAACAAGTGCTTGTTTTGTGTTCCTTTTGGGGCCTTGCTGGGTCATGTGGTTTGCAGACAGGGACATATGGTAGACCCCACGAATATCACGATGATACTGAACTTGGAGGCAGCAAGGAGTGTGAAACAGTTGCGCGCTACCCTAGGACATACGAGATATTACAGAAAGTTTATCTAAGGCTATGCCCAGATAACTGCGCCTATGGAAAAGTTTTTGAAGAAGGATGTCACATTCTACTAGAATGAGGACTATAAGAAGAGCTTGAATGTATTGAAGGAAAAGATGGTCACTACGCCGATTTTAGTCTTTTTGGATTGGAAGGAGTTTCATGTGCATGTCGACGTGTCATGTATAGCAGTGGGATCAGTATTTACACAGGCTAGTGGAGAAGACTTCGACCATCCTATCGTGTTTGCAAGCAAAAGGTTATCCAAAGTGGAGAAGAACTATTCCACCACTGAGCATGAATGGTTAGCTATGGTATACGCGCTCCAAAAGTTTAGACACTACTTGATTGGAAGCCATTTTAATATGTATACAGATCACTCCGCGTTGAAGTACCTAGTCAATAAGCTTGTGTTGGGGGGAGGGGAATCTGTAGATGGTTGTTATTGTTCGAAGAGTATGATTTTGAGGTTATTGTGAAGCTTGGACGACTGAATGTGGGACCAGACCATCTGTTGTGCATCGAAACATGGGAAGAGACCACTAATTTGGAGGAAGGGTGATCCATATTTATATAGGAATGAAAAAAATTATATAGATAATCATAAATACAGATATGCAGTGGAAATAATACTGCATTTCATTAATGTAAAATGTTGAAATATGCTTACAAATAGAAATAGAAATAAACCAGCTAGGCGATGGTAGATTATCTCTAAGAAGAGATGTGGCAGCTGTAGAGCCTCTAACTTACACCTCACCATCCATTATTACCTACTGTTTTTCATCACTTACCTCTCTCTTTTGCCTCCTTTTCAATGTAAAACCACCCAGATCATTACATTAGATGTCATTAAGCATGATCAAGTGAGCTTTGCTAATGTGTGACTGTTTTGTTTAGATTTTGACATATTTACAGGCATTCCGCAGCTCTCTGCCGATTCCGCAGCCATCTGCTGATTCCGCAGCCTTTTTGTTAATTTCAAGGTTCCACGTGCCATTTTGCCCAATGAGCCACATGGGCACTTAGGAATCAAGGTGTTCGAGGTTCCTGTACTATTGGTTCGGCCATCCACGTCATCTGCACCTCCGGTCAAAAGGGGGCAAGTTACGGTCAACAAAGGCAGCTTAACGGTGATGCGTAAGTTGTTGGGTCACGTCAGTTCAAACGGCGACTTGTCCGTGATTATGCAAGTTGTGGGAGACATAATCCAACTCTAGATTCAATGCCCATAATGACCAACACCTTCAGCTATCCACGTAGGCTTATGATGTGTTAATGAAACCTTTATTACGCATGACAGTCAGTTATTTTCCAGTTTTAGCTATACGCATTAGGCTATCTTTTAGATGCCTATAAAAACTTGCGTCTGCGTACGCTTATTTAACTTTACTATTGCTGTGTTTTTATGAACCTGTTACAATTTTAGTGCATTTCAAGACTCTATTTTAATAGTGTTGTTCTAGCACTCTGGATTGTGATTTTCTGCATATGGAGTAATAGAAGCAGTGCTTTTTTGAAGCTTTCAATACCTTGAGTCTTCTTGGGTTATATGAATGGAGGGCCCCTGTTCATGTTAGCCTTGTACAGTATTTTATGTTCAGCATTTCCTTATTTTCATTCAGCATTTCTTTTTCTTGATACATGTATAGTGTAATTCACCTTTATGTTATTTCATTTCCAGCCTTTATTTTGAGCTGATCAGCATTGTTCTTTTGCAGGTTTTTAACCCGGGATTGATTGTGTGTTATGTATTTTCTTTATATCTAGTGGTAGTTTCAGTTGACAGATTCAAAGTTGTTGCCTTTACTTTATTCTCTTAGCTGATTTTTAGCTTTATTTCTCAAATCTGCTTGCTAACACATGAATGGTCTCCTTATTATAAATTGTTTATCTTTTTGAGATCAGAATACTAATAACTTGCAGCTGACTTTGGGTACTTTTTAAACTACTCTTTAACTACTTTCTAATCATGCTTTACACAATACTATGTGCTACAGGAAAAGAGTTAGAAAGAGCAAAACATTATAACTAGTCTTCAAAGTAGATTTTTCTCATTTTTATCATTTCTTAGACTTATCTTTAGCTACTTCCTAATCGTGTCTTACACAGTACTATGTGTTAGAGGCAGAGAGTTAGGAAGAGATAAACATTATCATTGGTCTTTTAAGTGATTTTCTTACCTTTTATTTGCAGCAGCATGAATGGTGTCTAATGCCATTAGAAAGTGGTTCTTGGCTTTCAGTTCATTTTAATTCATTTATTTCCTTCAAGTTTTTCTTTTCAGCAAGTAGTTAGAAACCACTAATCACACACTTTCACTCATCTAGAATTCACCTTACACACACCATCACTCATCTGTTTATAAATACATCACTCCATCTTAGGAAGATAAATTAACCATAAACAACACCCCAAACGACAAAAAGCTTTAAGAGGTTGCTTAAGTACATATAGTACACCTTCACTTCATCAGCTTACGAGCCCCGGGTTGACAATTAATGACATCAATTTAGGAACACTAAATTGACTAAACAGTTGGTTGCTTCATCCGTCACTATTTCCGTTTAGTATATTAGCTTTCTATCCTGACAATGTCTATGATAGTCCAGCATCTTGAACTTATAGGTTTACTCCTTTTGAAGCTAAAATAAGGCTCTCTTAATGATCCATCTATTACAAAGGAAATTATTTCTACCACAACTACACCCTCTGACTCATGAGACATTCATCTTCCATCAGAGACAAATCATGTAAGATCAACTAAGCCCACTGTGCCTACTTTTGATAGAATTATTTAATTATAATATTTATTCTCATGTACCTCAAAGCCCTGAGGTAGTTTTATGTATGCTCATTCCTGTTCAAATGCTGAGAAAAATGTTCTTTGCATCCATCTGGTGCAATTTTAAATAACTAATAATAGTTTTAACATAAATGTACCACATAACTGGAGCAAGTTTCTTGTCATAATCCTCTCCCTCTGCTATGGAGAACCTTCTACTCTCAAATCTCACTTTGTACTTGTGTATACTACCAACAACTACATTCTAGATCTTGTAGATCCAATTTGAAGTCACCATTGACTTCCCTTCGACATAATCACAATATGCTTCAAACATTCTAAACTATTTGCTCCTTCTGAACTTAGATCTCATCTAGTACATTACACATCACTCATTCTAGGAGAATTTCTCTTTCTTTTCTTTGTTCTTCCACTTCTTCCTCTTACTTGTGAGAGCCTTTTATGATGTATTTACAATCCTCACTAGGAGGTCATGGAAGAACAATTACAACCAAGAAAAGGCTACAAAGAGAAGATAATAACTAACAAAAGAAATATTAATAATTAAATAAGAGAGATATAAAATGATTAACTTTTTATAATTATAGGGAATGTCATCTCCCTCTTGATCCTTAACTTCCTTACATCTATCTTTCGAATTTATTATGATTTCATTTCTTCCTTGCATAGGATAGTGTTTCTTCTCTCAGTGGAAATGTTAATCTAGGTGCATTTCTATGGTTTTATCTTCAAACCCTAGAGTTTCATTATCCTTCAATATTACTTTATGGTTTACTAACCCTGGTTTTATAATACTCTTTTTTACACTTTTGGAATTCCAACAGACTTTGCAATACCCAAATGTACAAAAGTTATAGAGTTCTCATGTTGGTCACTGCGTCAACATTACTTGCAATGATACATTCACTTATATGTATTCTCAACTAGACATCGACCTTTCTCATAGTAGAAATAATAAGGATATAGCAAGTCCTACAAGTGACTCACCTTTCTTGAGAGGACTTCTTCTTCAATCTTGAAGAGGAACTCTGCCTTTTTTCATTGTAAGTTTATAAGTTTCACACATTTTTCGATAGTTCACATAATATTGTGAGTTTATTCTAGTCTTCTAGTAAGTGTAGCAATACTAGTAACAAATAATCTTTCTAGATCCAAAATGTTTAAGACCATAAGGTCTTCATAATTTCTTGATTCTTTCGAATCAATTAACTCAACCTCCATAAGCTCTTGATAATCAAGTAACAAGGGTTTCAAGAGATTTACTTTTGAATTTATAATCAGGATTCCTTCGAAGGACCATTTTAACTTTAGCAATTTTTGAGATCATATCACCATACTTATTTTTCATAATGCAAACCATCTTCTGTGTACTTGATATAATATTTCCACAAAGCGACATATTCTTAGACAAGAATATTTATATGGTTATACATGATGGCATTTAAGGTAGCTTGTATTTCGAGGAAATTGTCTTCTTAATTTCAAGTCAGGACAATCTTGAGGAGGTCTAAATATTTATATTCTATTTTATCCATTTCCCTTAGTTGTACCCTCAAGGATTATCAAGATGACAAATAAAATTGATGATTATATTTTGTAGCACAGTAATCTAAATAGTTTTGACTCGGTCATTGACTAAGGAAGAAGGTACAATCATGCACAAACATTAAAACTTTGCAATACTTTACATCAATAATCTTCAAGAACTTTGACACAAGGTTGTAAAGTTTGGCATCCATTTGTCAATAATTTTAATAGGTGATCCAAATAAACACATTGATACTACCTCAGATAAGTTAGGAATCAAACCTTGAACTTTAGCAACCTTCTTTCTTTCTTGCTGAAATTCAAATTTCATTGGAACACCTTCTAGGGCCATGGATGAAATCTCTTGATATGGTACAATGTCATGGTATCCAAGGATATAAATCCACCCTAAAAAATGATCTTGGCCCTTCAAAGTTACACAAGCTCAGACCCTTAATAATTTAGGGAACTTTACCTTTTAAGACAAAGTAGTCTTAAATAATGGAAATTACTCAATCTAAATACCTCAGCGTCTTTAGATTTATCATAAGAACAGATTTTCATTATTCTTGCAAATTATTGCACTAAGGTGACCTTGCATCTAAGGCTTCTTGGTTACTAAGGATGTTATATCTTTAACTGCATATGCCATCTCTTATGATTGCACCATGTGTTGCCTTTTAGCTTGTAATAATTCTTAATTATCATGCTTGATATGTTTCTTATCTTTACATAGGAAATCCTTCGTCTGATGGTTCTTTCTAATCTTGGACTGATGAAGACAACATAAGATCATTGTTTATTGGAATATACCCTTTATTATAGACTCTCATTCTGAGTTTTATTTCAAGCAATTTTAGGCCTATGTATTTTGGTCCTCTGAAGCTTAGAGTTAGCCATTTAGCCCTTTTACACAAAAAAGCAAAACCTTAGCTGAATGTTCAATAGATATTCTCTTCTTTGGGATGTAACTCATCCTCAAAAATAGGGTTTGGATGAGTTTCTTATATCAATTTTAAATAGAGTTTGGACTGTTTACAAAAGAATCTTTGTTGAATTTTCCACGCAAGATTTTAGTACACCTTCTGAGGAATTTTGGCCTTCTATAGTAGATCGAATATGAGGATTGTTAAGTTTTGGAATTATTTTCTTTTCGCAAAAGAAAACTTGTTCTTATAGATATAATTTTGGCATTTTATCGTTATTTTAGTCTAGACAAAGGACAAATTATCCACAATAATTTGTCCTAGCTTCTTATTAGACTTGGCCTTCTTCTCATCACTGATCAAACCATAAATTTTCGTTTTCCTTCTAGCTATGATTTTTTTTTTTAAGGTAACCACATTTCTCCTTTTGGGATGCTCTTACACCATAGCTCTGAGACCATGTTGATTTCTAGGTATCTTCTTATCTGATAATTACTTCTTATTATTTCTTCCATTAATATTTATTTCATTTGCATTCATCATAAATAAATTACATCGAATATCTCAATATTAGAAACATAAATGAGAGTAGAGACAACCAAACATAATAAAAACAAGATTTTACTGTAGAGAAACCCACATGGGGAAATACCCAATGGCGTTTTCCTTAGAGAAATCATCAAGTTCAACATAGATACATCTAGTCAAATACAAGGTAAAATTTACCATCAATACAATCTTACTCTAACATGGTCAATTAGCCCTTATGTCATGTCATTAATATTTCTACAAGCTCAACCTGATATGATCTATAAACTTAGCTTGCTTAGAATTTATTATATTTTTTTTGCTTCAGTAATTAGGTCTTCTTCCCTAAATCATTCTACTACCCAAGATGAGTCAATAATTTTTCCTTCTACCTTAGCTCGTTCTCCTCCAATAAAGTAGGTCTATTCATATAATTGGTCTACCTTAGGAGAATTTAATCTCCTAAATTATTTCTTTCAGTGCCTCAGAAAAATTCATTACATTTCCTCAGAAGAATTCATTACCCTAATTAAAAAAAAACATTGTTACTCTACCTCAAAATATTTCATTGCTTTGCCTCAAAATTTCCTTTTCATTGTCCTCAAACTTGTCCCTTTGTTGGCTTCGGGCTTGCCTCTTCACTGGCCTCAAACTTGTAAAATTACTTACTTGATTAGGAGGTTGATTTGGCACATATATATAGTTGTAATGTTCGCCAAAAGGATGCCTCTTCATGAGAGGGCCAACTTGACTTGTTGTAGGGCCAACTTTACTTTTGCAGCAAAATTTTAAGTTTTTACAAATTCAATTTTTTTCCTTTTGGAGCCAACATGAAGAACATGTCTGGAATTTAACATTACATACACATCAAGGGCTAAAAATGTTCATTATGAGGACCGAACATAATGAAAAAATCAACATCCTTCACTAGCATGATTGTGATTTGAATTATGTGCTCCTTTTATGAAACTATATCTCATATTAGAGTTGAACCAAACTATGGATTATCCATTGGCATTGTACATTGTGTTGTGGGCTTCTAAATCTATTATGTTTCATGTATTTATTTTTCGATGTGGCTATCGTCTATGTTGAAATATGTGTGTGTGTGTGTGTGTTCCAAAGCATTATTCTTCTCTACCAATGACATAATCTGATTTTTTGACACTATTTGTAGCACCTATATTTGATCAAGTTGCTCTTTTTCTATTCAATTTCTCCATGTTTCTCTTCATTGAATATGACATATCAATTATAAGTAATTGTGTGTTCATCTATAATCCATATCTTATACCCCTTGATTCCATTGAATGCACTAAACCAATATATCCAATCAACACACAACTTTTGATTTTTGATCCACCTTTCTCTTGTTTTCCCTAGTTGCATGCATATAAGCCTCACAAAAAAATAATATTAAGTGAGAAATAAATATCTTTCTTCCACTTCAAACTTTCCCTATTGTCTTGTCACCCAGGGGTGGAATAGGTGATAAATTTGCCAACTGACACAAGGTTGCAAGTGCTTCATCCCAAACGCATCTACTTAATTGTGCATTACATATCATGGGTCGCGACATCTCCACTATTGTATGTTTGTCCCTTTATGTTTTTATATATTTCTATGCAAATTATGATGTCTTTTTTTCCATATAATTTGTAGAGCACATCAAACTCTCTTTCTAGTTTCCCTATCCACCTTAGTCAAAAAAATCTTAAAGGAATTGAAGATATTAGTCTTCATAATCACAATCACAACATATGTCTTTATACTAAAATTGACATCTATAAAACTGAAAAAGTATTCAACACCACCAATGGAGATCACACACATACACCCACATATATATGAATGCACTAAGTTCAATATCTCTCAGAATTCATTAGAGATTAAAGAAAAGTTAACACTTTCATGTGTTACCCAACGGACATGACTCAGAAAACTCAAAAGAATCATCATTAAAATGCATACCATTTACCATTCCTTCAAGGCACATGTCCTGTGGACTTTACTCATTTAAATGGGCCATCCTCCTATGTAAAGCATACATGGCATGAATCCATTATATTCTTCCTTCGGGCTTGACTCTTCTTAATGGTTAAACAATACCTATTAGCATGAACATGAGTAGTAACATCCAATTTCTAGAGAGTACCAATGTTAATTTCCTAAACAAATAACAATACACCTCAACAATACAAATATATGAGTAGTAACATCCAATTTGTAAAGAGTACCAACCATATTCCCTAGAGAAATATAAATTTTCTTGGAGCAAATATTTGTCATATGAAATATATATAAAAATACAAATTAAATAAAATTTTAACTTTTCATACCAAACAATCCATTTTAACAATTATTTATATATTTTATTTCTAATAACATAAAAATTATAAGAAAGATAAACTATCTTTCCAACAATGTATTATGAGATAAATTCTAATTAATTATCATATACACCTCCATGCTACTTAAAACATTTGAGTATATTATCAAATAAATTGTCACATACACCTTCATACTAGTCAAATGTATTAGCAAAGTCTTTACAACATTGCTTTAGAAGTAAATTTTGATAAGTCGTCATAACACTACCATTTTACTTCAAGAATTTACCAATTCTTCTACCAAGTTACTATATACAAATCCATTCATTCTCCTTGGAAAATTTGGAAGTTCTTTGAGGAATAATTCTATGGAAAGGTGATTGTTAAGTTTTCATTTGTTCTTATTTTATTTTATTGTAAATATGAAATTATTTTGTTGTGACTATGACATTAATAGTATGTCTAATAACGTATAAGTCAGTTATACCAATAACTTATGATGTAGCAAAAGTCAAGATGCCTTGACCCCACCAAAGTGGGATCTATGCTAGAGTCACCTACTCTCTTCAATCATTATTACAAGGGGCCAAACATGTCCCTTAGAATTGAAGCCTAGTGCATAGGAGAACAATCTATACTCAAAATAACTCAAACTAATAACCTAGGGCCAATTTATAATTAAATTAACCAAACAAAAGTATTCACAAATAAGTCAGGTTGATGCGAAGATCCTACAATGAAGACCAATATGAAATGTTTTCACAAAAATTTGAAATAATTAAAAAATATTGAAATGTGTTAATTACTCCCACTTAATCCCCGTTAGTTGATATTTTTTGATAATTTACCTTGAATATAAATTTAGGAAGTTTCAATCATGCATGTGTGAGCCAAGACTAACACATCTATTATTAACAATTTTGGGTTTATATAATCATATAGCTTCAATCAATTCAAGTTACAAATAATTAGATCTCATATGCTACTGTGTGATTGGGTAGTTTCCTCTGATGTCCATATATCAGAGTGGTATCTGAGCAAAGAGAGTTAATAAGGCTGGATTTGATTTTCTAGATAGTAAGAAGAAATTGAGAGATAGATTGGATTAAGGGTTTGTAAACCCCTTCCATTAAAAGAACCCTTGTTGTGTTGATTGTATAGTTGTTTATCTATTTGTTACTCATTAAGAGAGTCGTATGTTCATTGTTCATTGAGGTAGATGTTAGCAACCTCTACTATTTGAAGAAATTGTCAGAGGATTATGGAGAAACAAAGGCTACCATGAACCACCATCATCACATTCTCAAACAAGTGAGTGTGCCTTTAGGGGAGAGAAAGTTAAAAGAATTCCTATAGACAAAGATTTATATGGAGACTTGGATTTCCAAGTTCACTTTATAGTGATAATTTAAAAACATATATTCATAATATTTTAGTGCAGGGTTATTGTCCAAATTTTGTTTGGAGATCATTTTTTGAAATTGGTTTCATAGTAAACCTATGAAAAATAAGAAAAAGGGATTGGAAAATGGAAAATTTTAAAATAGAATATGTATGAGATAAGAAAAAGAGTTTTTTTTTTTTTTTTTCAAAAAAATTCATTTTTCTTTTCTTTTCCCTTTTTTAAGGTAGTTTAATTTTCTTAATATTTTGTGAGTATGGATTTATTAACTAATTGTTTTCTTATTCAATGTCTCATTTTAATGGTTTTGGGCTATTAAAATGAGAACTGGATTAAAAATGGAAGATTTATAAGATTTTTCTTTGCATGAATTTGAAGAACCCACAAGTCAAAGATCCTCTGAGTTTATGGCATGAGATAAAAAAGATTATATCTTTGTGAACAAGAAACATGATACAATAACATTATTTCACACTCAACAAGGGTTTTAGGACAACATTATTCCCAACAACAATTTCCAAAGGTGCTTGGAATACTCTAGAGATGACATAAAATGAAAGGAGGAGAAACACTAATTAATAGAGTGTTGGAGTTGTTAATGAAGTGTAGTGCCCATTGCAAAAAGAGAATCAAAGTATTTTGTAGAAGTAACATGAGACACCATGGAAATGCCTACCAAAGTAGAATAATATAAGCAACACATGCCAGCACAACAATGGCCCTAAACACTACAAAGATGTCTTTTCAAGAAACTATAGAATAAAAAATGACTTTGTACAAAATGTAGAATATTGGCATGATGTAGAAAATGAAGCCCATTGTGTAGATACACATGTGGCTAATAACAACAACTAAGAAGAATATATTAATGAATGTTAAAATTTATTACGAGGTGTTAACGGTGCAGGACCCGCCAACATGTCAAGAGGGTCTCCTCGGTAAGAAGTCCCAATTAGACCTTATACCATTTGGTGTAGGAGTCCCAACAGTGGGTTGTACGATAATGCCTTGACCACAATGTCGCACAGAGGCAAGTAAGATAACTATGTCATTAGCAAGGGTGTGACTAACACAGTGAATCAAGTAATGTGTATGAGAGGTTCTAACACTTCGAAGGGAGAATAAGGTGAAGGTGAGCTCTAGGTTGAAAGGGATCAGTCCCAACTCAGCTAGGAACACACAACAGAAAAGGACATGCACAGCTTTCAGTGGAGCAATCCACTTGGATGCAGTAGTCACATCATACAAGGTAAGATAACATGTACAACACCCACGAATCAATCCAAGATGAGTGTGATGATTGTTATAGAAAGGTTCATTTGAAAGGTATGTCTGATGTCCATCATAGCAATCAAAATGGACGGTGACATCATTAACAACATATACAACACAATAACAACAAGATTCATATAATTGCATGTGAATAAGTTCATTCACAAGTATGTAAGTTAAACAACATATATCATTAAGGCAACCAAAGCAGTCCAACTACAATAAAAACATATACATGAAATTTTTTTAGCTCTTACTATATAAAGAAGTGTAAGTCACAATCATACAATACATCCATGTAAACCTACCAGCCTAAAAAATGGAACGTTACAGCCACATCCGCCTGCTATGTACTAGCTCCATGCATTGGAGAATCCGAGGCACATTATAGTACAGTCCAAGCCTTCTTCAAGATAGTCTTATAAGAAGTTTGGCTGACCAAAAGCCTCTACAATGAGCTATGAGGGACTACTTATAGCAAAGGGTGGGTTGACCATTGACATTCCCCTTTGTGACAATTCAACTATCATCATGACTCTTCACCTACTCTATCATTGTTATATCCAACCATTGACACTTGACTTACACTTGACGTGACTCAACATTACAATACACATGTACTCATGTGAGACAACATGGCTTGAGAAAGCCTTGCAAGACATCACTAACACTCGGGCCACTATGGTGAGACCAACTCTTTGACATGCTTATGATGGTGAAGTTGGTGAGATGATGCCAAGCTTCGTCATCCCTGATGGTGTGTATGCTGATGATCCTCATAAATAGGTAATTATATGGGCTCATTTTACCTCCTAACCTAGTCAAATTAAACATTCTCTTAGCTTATTGTATGATTTTCTGATTATATTTATGCTTATAGGGTGAGTTGAGTTAGTTATTATGCCATGTGGTCTAACATGTATTTAATGCATATTATTGATGGCTTTTGAGGTCAAAGTCAAGCATCTAGTGGTCAAAATGAAACAATAACTCGAAGTAGACAGAGGAGAGGACTTATAGGAGAGAATCCCCCTCATTTATTTCTCCTCACTTCGAATTCCCCTTCATTCAGCTCAGAGTACAAGCAGCTAAATCATGCACTAGAAGGTAGCCGAGCAAGAGGAAGATGATTAATAGTTATCTTGAGTTTTGGGAGACAAGCCTCCTTAATTTTAAGGAATTTGCTGGTAGCTTCAGATGTATAAGTAGAAAGGCCTAGGGACTCACTAGGTTCGACTATTTTTTCTTGTGTAAACTCTGCTCAAATTTCAAGCTTACTATTTTATGATAGTTTTATGTAATCTTGCTATTTTTTGATAATGAAGATGGAATCCTTTTTGAGCTAGCACTGAATTACCTCAGAGGGCTGAAGCTCTTGGGTTAGGGCCAAATCCAAGTAGCCAAGATTTTCTTTACATGTATTTGTTTGCTTTACTTCAGTTTGTAGATTAGTTTGATGTTAGATGTATTTCTCTTATGGTTAAGAATAGGTTGCTTTTGATGATTTAGTATCTTGCTTCCATTTGTGCTTTCTATAGCAGGTTAAGCAGTGATCAGAGAAGATTCAAAAGGCTAGCAACAATGCCTTGGTCTCTCTTCCTCCCTCTGGGACCATTATTTGAGGCAAAGGCTCTCTTGCTGCCCCAAAAACACAGATTTCCCTCATTCCTAGGACTTCTAGTGTTTGCAGCTCTCTAGTAGGTTGATAGTCCAATTTTTCTTTGCTTTAGATATTATTTATCATGTTCACTTATTGATTTGCAATAGTCCTTTTGCATGCTTTCATTTCTTACAACATTTCCTTCTATACATCATAGTTTAGGCCATTTTAATGCAAAACTCTCTTTTTCCTAGGATGCACTCATTTCATTGGTTGTTTGATTTTCTTAGTTGAATTTCAGTTTCTATGTAGTAGATCTCCTCCAGTAGTAGGATACCTTACCAACAATCACACCCTCCATCTGATCCATGCCCTATAGGTCTCCGAAACCTCAACTCAATTCTACCCTAATTTCCTTCATTTTTCATAGAACTTCTTCCTCTCTCCTTGAGAAAACCCAATCATCTTTCTCTCTCCCGGTGATTCAGGGTATACCTTAGGTGCCCTAACACCTCATTCCAGCCTTCATCCACCTATTCCACCCACTTTCACACCCTCAAAACAATGAAAATTGCTCTCGGCCTCCTCCTGTAGGCTTCCTATAGTTTCCCTATTTTCCTCCTGTAGTTTTCCTGTGTCCTCCTGTAGTTTTTCTTGTAGGCGTTATTTTGAAGGCCGAGTGTGGTAAAAGCCTCTAGAAGGCCACCTAAGTCCTCCTAGGACCCATCCACAACATCCTACATCCTCACAATATCCAAAACGGCCCTCTAATGCCACCTGTTCACTGCCACACTCACACACAACAAATTAGATGCATGTTAAATTCACATAAAAACACATAAAAATCCAAAAATATGCTTTTTGCTTAGTTACTTCCAAAAATAGCATGGTTAGATGTTTTTTACTTCCTTGAGTAGGTAATGGCATTTCTTTCATGGTTTTCATAGTGTTTTTGCAAAAATAGAATTAGCTTGTTAATTAGGGTTTACTAAGTTTTGCTTTACATTACAATCTTCCTCCTTTCTGCAGTCAGAATAGCATCTGAAAAGTAATCTTTCTTTCCTTTGATCACACATAGAGCTTCTTCTGAAATCTATAGAAGTTGGATTGAGCTCCTAGTGATCTCGTTTCGGCTGACCAAGTGACAACCTGTGTGAGAACTAGTACTTGTGCATATAGTACCGACGCTTCCAAGTTTATTACGAACTATCAGGTTGATAAAAGCAAAGTTGGTAGGCCAAGAGTTGTAGCATTCTTGCTACGATACTGACACTCACCACTTTTTGGCGGCATTGTCAGGGAAGTGTTAGAGTATTCAGTGATTACTTCTTTCTTCTATTTCCTATTGCAACATTCTGTTAATAGTTTATTTCGGCAAAAGTAGACTAGTCATTTATTTTCTTTCAGTTCTGCATTTCCTTGCTTTCCTTTCCAATTCTACAAATTTCCATTCAGCAAGCTCATTTCAACTAGTTGTAATTTGTTTTGTTCAATCACAATTTTAGTTTCTGCAGGTACTTTTAGTGTGGGGAAAAAGAAACAAAAAACCAACCAAAAATATTTCCTTTCATGCCTTGTAGGAGTAAAGATAACTTAAGAAAAATTTTTCCCAACACCCCCACTGCTTCACACAACCAACCTTCTCTCTTCTTCAGTGGTTGCAATCAAGAAGAATCCTTATGTGAACATCCAGACATATTTGAAGAACCTATAGGGGAAGAAGAAGAAGAAAACATTCCTCTGGAGCCAATGGTTGAAAACAGAAATGTTAGGGGAAATGGAAAGAGAATAGAGGGTACCTTCCTCATTTGGAAGACCAAGGGGGACACGAAAATGAAGAATATAAGTCCTTCAGCCCTACCTCACTTCCATGGTCTTACTACAGAAGATCCTAACACCTTCTTGTTCGAGTTTGCTGTCATCTGTCGAACTTTTGACTATGCAGAAGATGAGCAAAAGTTGAAACTGTTCCCTTCTACTCTCAAGGACACATCACTGTGTTGGTTCATGGGATTACCTGGCAATAGGATCACAACTTGGGCTTAGATGCAACAACCCTTTAACAACAAGTATCGAGAATATTGTAGGTCAAAATATACTAAAGAAGAAATATTCTGAATGCCCATAGGAAGTGATGAGTCCCTGGAAGACTATGGAGAGAGGTTCCAACTCAGTTACAAAAGGGCTAGGTGTACAATTGACCCTGAGTCTCTGAAGTTGTTCCTACTCAAAAGAATTTTGGAAGACCTACTCGCACATCATAAGATGAAGCACATGCCTTCCACCCCTTACCATCCAAAGGCCAATGGGTAAGTGGAGGACACTAACACAGCATTGGAAGGGAGCCTAACCAAGGTAGTGAGCAACAACAGAAAAGATTGGGCAGACAAATTAGTTGAGGCCACTTGGGCCTACAACACAACATGGAAGACCACCATTGGGTTCACACCCTATGAACTGGTATATGGGAAGAAGGCTTTGCTGTCAATAGAGTTTGAATTCAATACCCTAAGGATGGTAGCTTAGCTGGACGTAGACCTCAACCATGCACAGAAAGAGAGATTACTTCAGCTCAATGGATTAGATGAATATAGATTGCAAGCCCTTCTCCATATAGAGGTAGTTCAACTTTAGAGAAAGATATGGCATGACAGAAATATCAGGGAGAAGCAATTCAAAGAGGGAGATTGGGCACTACTCTATGATTCAAGATACAAGGATTTCAAAGGTAAGCTGAGGACAAGATGGCTAGGACCCTACACTGTGGAGAAATGCAATGACAATGGTTCAGTTCTAATTAGAACCATTGATGATGAAGCCATCCCCATGCTTGTTAATGGACATCGGTTGAAAGTCTACAAGAAACCTCTCTCCAAGCGAGAGTTTACTGAAGCTTTGAATAAAATAGTGATGGTAGTGGAGCATGTCTTAGCTTCCACTTCACCCACTCTCTAAAGCAAAAGAGAAAAAAATAAGGACTCAAGTGAAATCCTCCATGAGGCGCTTGAGACCCATCATGCAGTTGAAAACCTCTTCTGAGGCGGCCCAATGATGTCGAAAAAAAAAGGGAAAAGAATAAGATACCTGGGTGAAAACCTCCCTTGGAGGCACCCAGGGTAGGCAATTAAGGTGAAAACCTCTCTGAGGCACCCTAGTTGTTTTCAAAAAAAAAAAGAGAAAGAAAAAATGATTTTTTATTGCATTGCAGGTTTGCAGGAAGACTACAGGGAGCAGAAGAAGGTGCCAAGGGGACCCTAACATTCATACCAGCATCCATCTCATATTCTTCACACTTCCTCCATCATTTTTGGCATCCCTTTCATCCCACTGTACATCTTCTTCCAAAACTATGTTTTCTATAGGAGTCTCTGTTTTTTCTACAAGAGGCTCCTGTAGGAATTACAAAGAGCCAAAAGTGTCTACAAGAGGCAGTTTAAGGGACAAGAAAAGCTTCATGAGGAGTCTATAATCCCTCTTACCATATTCAAACCTCCTTGCCATCATTTCCAAGCCTACATCACACTCCAAGCATCATTATTATTATTTTTTTCCTTTCAAAGAAAAAACATAGAAAAATAGTTTTTCAGTTTTGAAAAAAATAAAAAAAATAAAAGGAGGAAAGGGCACCATTAACTTTACCTAAAGCTTACCTACTATCCCTCCATCATTCATCTCCACCTCTAGTAACATTCTTGAGCTCCAAGCATAGGGAAATAGCTGAAGTTTCGAAGGGAGAAGTAGCTACAGGAGCTCCTGTAGGAATTCTTGTAACAGCTGATCCCATAGAAGTCCACCACGAGCAACAAGGGATAGCACATCTGAAGGTTGAAAAGGCACATGCAGCTCAGATCCAGCAAAAGAAGAACCTAAAAAAACAAACAACAGCACATCAGCAAGCAAAGACAGCATGCATGAGGGAAAATGAAGGCATGCAGTAGAGAAAGCCACGACACCTCACAGTCTATGGCAGCAAATACACTTGGATTACATGTAAGTAGCTAAGTCAGTCCTCTATCTGCATTCATGTAATTAGGAATCATATGAAGGAAATGATACGGTTGAAATTGAAATAGGGAAAGGTGGCCAGTTAACTTGGCCACCTTCATTTAGTTGACTCCACTTAACCGAGATATCACCCACACGTGCGCACAGTCAACTCAAGCAAAAGATGCAAAGGACAGGTAGTGGGAGGAAAAGTAACTCCGATGTAGTAATAAGGGGATGATTATGAGGGGGGTCATGATGACCAAGCAGGTGGGGACCAACGGTCCTAATCTAGGCAATGTACACCTTTCCAGCTCAGCACTCATAACCGAAAATAGCCATAAAAGGTAATGAGCACTCCTCCCTGCGCATTCTCACCACCTTTTCTTCAGTTTCTCCTCGTAACTTAGCAACACAACAATCTTCTTATGCCCCCACAGCCTTGTATCCACCATCCTCCATCAATTTCCTCCATATTTTTTCTTTCACCATCTTCTACAGGATCCCTATAGGTTTTTTATAGGAGCACCTATAGGAAATCTATGGGAGGGACAATGGGCTTCTACAGGAGAAGCAATGAGTCATTTTGAAGGGAGGAAACGTGATTTTTGGCACGAATTTCAGTGTGAAGAGGTAGGGTTCTTGAATGCCCACTATTGAATATCAAAATCTGAAAGATTTAGTCTCAAATTGAAGATAAAATTCATCTTTAAAAGGGTAGAAATACATAATAAACAAATTCTATTTAAAAAAAAAAAACGCAATCCCCTCTGTTTTTCTATTTCACTCAAAATGATTTGTCTCCACCTCCATATCTGGTTTTTCAAAAGAAGTACATGTAGTATGACAGGGGGGCTTATGAGAAAATAGCCCACTGACTCCACTAAACTCCATGCACATCCTCAAGTGGTGGAAATATATACAAGGGCAAACGCGATGAATTTCTTTGAGAAGTTTAGAGGGTTTGATGATGAAATTTCCCATGAATTTTCTCTCTCTCTAGTCCCTCCCACAAGCACTATTGCTACTATAACCATTAGAGGCCTCTCCATTGAAATAACCCCTAAAGTCATCAGTAAGGTCACTACCCTTCCTCTTGGGCTACCTTGGAGTAAAGATGAGCAAATAATTGGCCAGGCTGCCAAGAGGAAATTTTTCCAAGATAATTAAACCCTTGTTGAAGACAAAAATGGAATTAGGAGGGCTAGTGTACCATATCCCTAGGATGAGGTTAGCTACCAAGTGATCAAATAAATTTCTTGTGAGGGGAGTCACAACATTGTTTATGGATATCATTTCAGAATCCTCCAAAAATTGAGATATGGCATGGATACCCAACACATCAAAAGCTCAATATCCCTTACTTTCTCCTTCAGTCCCTCATTGACTCCAACACCAAGGTACAAGAAGGACATTCACAGTAGCTAGCTCACAATGGCCTAATCAAGATCCTAGTAGAAGAAGCCCTCCATACCCTTACAATCCCTATAGCATGGGAAGTTTTCAGAAATATAACAGCTGAGGATGACATCAAGGAATTAACCTAAGAAGTCAGTCCTGCTATCATTGAGGAGGGAGAACACCAAGGAGGAGAAGATGAAGCCAGTGGTGACATAGCATAGCAAGAGAGGAAGGGGGAAAGACAAGAAATAGAAGAGGGGAGAGTTGAAGAGACATAACAGGAGGTAGAAAAAGAGACAAAGCAGGAGGAGGCAAAGGAAATAGAAGAGGGAAAAAAGGAGGCAGAGAGGGTAGAGTGAAGAGAAGAGTCCCCTAAAACTTTGGAAAGAGAAGCAGCAACTACTCTCACTTTCCTCAATACACCAGTCAAGTAGAAGCAGAAGAGGAAAATAAATACCTCCATGTATTTCAGGGCAAGGAAGAGTACCAGAATTAAAATAGGCAAACCTCAGCCCTCCTCAAAGACTCCCATTAGCATTGAAGATTCACCATCTACCAAGGTGAAAGAATCTCCTTCAAGACACCCATAACCTATGAAAGGAAGACTTCAAGATCTTCTACATGGAAGGGAAATGTAGTTCTATAGGACCCCAAACCAAACCTATAGGAGGCTAAAACAGTCCTACAGGAGACACTATCCAAACTTCAGGAGACACAAAAACTTGAGGAAGAGATAAGAGGATAGCCAAAGGTGAAATAGGAAGCATAAGAGCTACAAGAACCTGACCCTAGCCTAATATTGACTCCTATTACAGACTACTTGAGGGAGGCAAGATAATCCCACAAAAATTTGCAATTCCACTGTTTTTCGAATTGGAAAAAGAGGGATTTAGAATGCATAGGTGGATGCAGATAGCCAAGTCCAAAGGAGTTGAGGATATTGGCCACATAGAAGACAAACTCATGGAAATGGGTGGGGAGTTGAGTTTTCTCAGAGACAAAGAAGCCATTACAAGAAGCCACCTTGAGAATGAGAATGAATTACTAAGGAGGCAACTATAGGAGAAAGAGACTCATTTGGCATACATGGCCAGCTTATCCATAGAAGCATTGCAATGCAGAACATCAGCCAAATCTTATGGCCTCTATTTGAAGGATCAATGGCTTCAATTCAAAATAAAAACTTTGGCATAAAGAGGCATAATTCCTTTGCAAGACTACAATCAATTCATGGATTTGTGTGAGCAAAGCACCTCCAGGGAAAAAGCAAAGATGGTAGATTTCTATCTACACAACATGGCCCTCACAGACCTGAATGTGTGGGACCCCAATGGCAAGCTAGGGGATCTGCAATTAATGGCCATGGCATCATGGATGAACCATGAAGAATTGAGGGTAGCAGAAATGAAAATATTGTTAATAAAAGAGCAGAATGAATCATTGATGATAAAAGCTAAGCCATCAAATCCTATGGCACTCATCAGCACACACAACCTACTTTCCAATGACCCTTAGATTTCCCCTAAATATCTAGCCAATCAAGAACAAGCCATTGCACACTTTGAAGATATGCTTAGGCTAATTGGGGATGACTGTGTGCATGCATGCATGAGAAGATGGAACGCCCTACCCCACATCTTGCAAATCAGAGAATACCATTCCCCCATGAGGGTGAAGGAGGCATTGAAAAGAGTGCCAATGTATAATCGCTCCATGTAAAGGCTAAAGTTCAACTAGATTGGCCTCAAACTAAGTCCTCCACTCATATTAGGCATTCTAGAAGGTAGAAGAGAAGAAGAAGAGAAGGAGCAGTGGAAGGACATAGATAGAAAGGTAGGATTTTATGGAGAACATGAGTAGACCACATCAGAAGCCTAGAATACTAGGGAGCCCACCAGGGCCATGAAAGACCAAGAGATTGACTAGGTTCCTCAGAGGATGAACAACACCTTCAGTAGGGGGTGATGATGAGCCTCATAAATGGGTAATTATATGGGATCTTTTCACCTCCTAACCTAGTCAAATCAACCATTCTCTTAGCTTATTGTATGATTTTCTGATTATATTTATGCTTATAGGGTGAGTTGAGTTAGTTATTATGCCATTTGGTCTAACATCTATTTAATGCAGATTATTAATGGATTTCGAGGTCAAATTCAAGGATCTAGTGGTCAAAATGTAGCAATAACTAGAAGTAGACAGAGGAGAGGACTTATAGGATGGATTCCCCCTCATTTATTTCTCCTCACTTTGAATTCCCCTTCATTCAGCTTGGAGTACAAGCAGCTAAATCGTGCACTAGAAGGTAGCCGAGCAAGTGGAAGATGATTGATAATTATCTCGACTTTTGGGAGCCAAGCCTCCCTGATTTTAAGGAAGCTATTGGTAACTTTAGATGTATAAGTAGAAAGGCCTATGGCCTCACTAGGGTTGACCTTTCTTTCTTGTGTAAACTCTGCTCAAATTTCGAGCTTACTATTTTATGATAGTTTTATGTAGTCTTGCTATTTTTTGATAATGAAGGTGGAATCCTTTTTGAGCTAGCATTGAGTTACCTCAGAAGGCTGAAGATCTCAAGTTAGGGCCCAATCTAAGCAGCCAAGCTTCTCTTTACTTGTATTTGTATGCTTTACTTCAGTTTGTAGATTAGTTTGTTGTTTGATGTATTTCTCTTATGGTTAAGAATAGGTTGCTTTTTATGATTTAGTAGCTTGATTCCATTTGTGCTTTTTGTAGTAGGTTAAGCAGTGATCAAAGAAGATTCAAAAGGCTAGTAATAGTTCCTTGGCCTCTCTTCCTCCATCTGGGACCATGATTTGAGGCAAAGACTCTTTTGTTGCCCCAACAATACAGATTTCCCTCACTCCTGGCACTTCCAATGTTTGCAACTCTCTAGTAGGTTGATAGTCCAGTTTTTCTTTGCTTTAGATCTTCTTTATCATGTTCACTTCCTGATTTGCAATAGTCCTTTTGCATGCTTTCCTTTCTTACAACATTTCCTATCATTTTCTTCTATACATCATAGTTTAGGCCATTTTAATGCAAAACTCTCTTTTTCCTAGGATGCACTCATTTCATTGTTGCTTGATTTTCTTGGTTGAATGTCAGTTTCTATGCATTATATCTCTTCTAGCAGTAAGCCACCTTACTAGCAATCACACCCTCCATATGATCCATGCCCTATAGGTCTCCCAAACCTCACCTCAATTCTGCCATAGTTTCCTTCATTTTTCATAGAACTTCTTCCTCTCTCTTTGTGTGAACCCAATCATCTTTCTCTCTCCTGGTGATTCAGGGTAGGCCTTAGGTGCCCTAACACATCATTCAAACCTTCATCCACCTTTTCGACACACTCTCACACCCTTAAAACAACAAAAATTTCTCTCGGCCTCCTCCTGTAGGCCTCCTCTAGTTTCCCTATTTTCCTTCTGTAGTTTTCCTGTGTCCTCCTGTAATTTTTCCTGTAGGCTTTCTCTTGAAGGCTGATTGTGTGAAAATCATCTGGAAGGCCACCTAAAATCATGATCTTCCATCTAAAATTAATGAGAGTTTGCAATTCCCTTGCAAGCCTCTATATGACAAAGATAATGATGAGGATTTTCCTGTTGTATGTGATAAGGTTGTTATATTTGATGAAGATCAAGAGTATTTGGAGCACTTGGCTAAAGTGGATAATAAGGAGGAGAAACAACTTTACAATCACTTAAATCAAGCAATAGTTTGGAATGAGGTTTGTTTCCCTGGTACAAATCATCCAGAAGATCTTATATGGCAGGATTACCATTATCCTTTGGTCAATATACTGCAGCCATAAATACAAGAAGAGATTAAGAATCATGAACAAATTTCTGCTAATTCCAACTACCATAGATCAAAAGATAGATTTATAAAGCAATGTGTGGAGGAGAAATCTACTGATCTAATGTGTGTGTTTGATGACATTACTTCTTTTGATGATTTTCCCAAATATGATCAGTATGATGATAATTATGTTCTTCAAATCCAAACTAACTTTACAGAACAATCAGAGACTAGTTTTGGGACGAAGGAAATACGGTTTCACCAACTTGAGAATAATGATCAACTTGTTCATTTTAGCTATGAAAGTGAGGAAGAAAATGTAGAAAATTTGGAAATAAGTGAAGCTTCTTTGCCTCTTTATTTTGAATCATTTCAGTTTTTAAAGGGAATATGGTATAAAATCTCTAAAGAGAAGGG
>APFE031443882.1:0-28163 GCA_000404065.3 Pinus taeda
ATGAGGATGTGGAAGCATTGTTGTGCACCATTTCTATTATCCAACCAGATTGGATAAACGAAGCAAGGGAGGAATGGAAGAATGACGAAGAAGTGTGGGAACTTATTCGAAAGTTACAACAAGATTTCAGTACATCTGATACATTTAGCTAGAAAAATGATTCTTTATGGTACAAAGATCGCTTATACCTGTGTAAGAATTCCCAACTAAAACAAAAGATTCTTATGGAATTGCACACTTATCCCTTAGGAGGGCACTCAGGATTTTAAAAAACTTACCACGGGGTTAAGAAAGAATTTTTTTGGGATGGCCTTAAATCGGATATTCAAAAATTTGTGGTAGAATGTTTGATTTTCCAACAAAATAAAGTTGAAACAATTAAGACATCGGGTCTATTACAACCTTTATCCATTCCAAGCCAACAATGGGAGGAGGTTTCAATGGATTTTATCACAGGTTTACCCAAGTTTGAGGGAAAGAGTGTCATCATGGTGGTAGTTGACAGACTTACCAAGTATGCACACTTTTGTGCATTATCACATCCATTTAAAGCCAGTACAGTTTCTACTGCATTTATGGAAACAATTCAAAAGCTACATGGAAACCCAAAGATTATTGTAAGTGACAGAGATCCCATTTTCACTGGAAATTTTTGGACAAAATTATTTTCTTGTCTTGGTACTCAGTTAGCTCATAGCTCATCTTATCATCCTCAATCTGATGGGAAAACTGAGATAGTAAACAAATGTTTGGAAGGATATCTTCGTTGCTTTGTATCTGATAAACAGACAAATGGGTCAAATGGTTGCCTCTAGCTGAATGGTGGTATAACACTTCCTTCCATACAGCAACAAAAATGACCCCATTTATGGCACTTTATGGGTATCAACCACCATCCATCACATCATATTTAAGCGAAAATTCTAAGGTTCAAGCAATGGAACATCACATCAAACATCAACAACAAGTCCTCCAACTCTTAAAGGATAACCTCGTGTTGGCATAGAATAGAATGAAACAACAGGAAGATCAACATCGCAGAAAAAGAAGTTTTGATGTAGGTGATTGGGTATTCCTACGGCTACAACCATATAAACAAATGTCCCTCAAGCAAGCTAAGAAGGATAATAAATTATCACCAAAGTATTATGGTCTGTACAAGGTGTTGCAAAAGATTGGTACTATGGTATACAAATTAGAGCTTCCTGCAACTTCTCGATTGCACCCAGTTTTCCATGTTTCATGTTTAAAGAAGGTTATAGGTGACAAGCTCCCAGTTCAAACAATATTTCCAGAACTTGATGAGGAAGGAAAAATTATATTGTAACCGGAAGCAGTCACAGAAACAAGAACTCGACAGCTACGAAATTGATCAATTTCGGAGTATCTAATCAAGTGGAAGAACTTATCCGCTGAAGATTCCACATGGGAGGATGAGAATTTTATACAGAAGCATCCAGAACTACTCAAGCATTGAGGACAACACTTTTTTGAAGGAGAGGGGCATGTTGGGTCCCTATAATACTAGTGATTACCCCATTAATATTGTAGTTGCATCCCCTATTAATATTGTTGTGCCCCTATTATCCCCATATTGTTATTATTGTGCCCCATAGAATCCCTCTATTTTTATTTTTGGGCTTTATATTATTATTTTTAGGTCGGTTGGGTTATATTGTGACTCCTTAGACTCCTATCTATAGAAAGGAGGTTTTGTCATTTGAATCATCTAGGAATTGTTCATTTATGTAATGTAAAGGAGGTTTCCCCCTCGAAGAGGCTGAATTCTAAGGCATTGATCTATCTTTTCTATCTTTTATTGAGCTAGTTTCATAACAAAATTACTTAAGTGCGACACATCCGACTTTCTCCCAAACATAACTTCTCCAATGTAATCATGCCCAAAATCCGATGAGGACTTTGGTTCTGCAAAATATACTATTGTGTTGCATGCCTCGGCCCACAAATGCAGAGGTGGGCCTTGATCATGAAACATCACCCTCGTTGCTCCCAAAATGCTATGGTTCTTTCTCTCAACCACCCCATTCTGTTGTGGGTTGTGGGGTGTTTTCAACTCTCATCGAATGCCTTCTTTTGCACATAAATTTTTAAATTCATTCGACACATAATTGTTGGGTGTGGAGCCTGATTATATTCTTTATTCAGAGGTATCACCACATTAGACCCCAGTTTGTAATGTGGCGGCAATGTTGCCCATAATATTTGTGTTTTAAGGGGGGTACAGGGGGGCAGTAGCGATCTTTAGGAGCCGCCCCCCCGGCAAGGGATCAGGGGCAGGGCCCCCAAAGCTAAAAATAGATGTAAGATTGCCCTGTAAAAGGTTGTAATTTCGTAGTCAATATAGGTCGTTCATTAGACAGAGATATGACAATCGAAGTTTAATTTAGGGTTTTTTTCCCTAGAAGGCAACCCCTTGCTATATATGAGGGAATTGTATTGTGTCTATGTAGATATGTATTCTGAGTGAGAAAGAGAGAGGATATTGTGTGAGAGCGAAGAGGGAATTACAGCGGATATGATGTAGTTGTATCTCTTCAGTTTGTTGGCTAATATAAAAGGAAGCACTGGTTGTTTCTCCATGGACGTAGCCCAAATTGGGTGAACCACGTATATCTTTGTCTCTCTTGTTTTATGTGTTTTCTGCCTTTATATTTCTGAAATATATTTTATGTGTTCCATTTCTCTGTAATATATAATTTTATAATAATACTCACCTCCATTATCAATCCTGAGAGCCTTCACCTTCTTTTCAATTTCTTTCTCAACCAATGCATTTAATTCTACAATCTTGGAGAATGTCTCATCCTTCTTCTACATGAAGAAGATCCAACACTTCTGTGAGGATTCATCAATAAAAATGACAAAAATTTTATGCCCAACAGTGGAATTTATCAAGAAATGTCCACAAACATCAGAGTGTATCCTTTCAAGGATTGCATGTCCTTTGTTGTCCCAATCATGGAATGTGGATTTTGTGTACTTCCCAAAAGTACATCCTTTACATACATCATGTTGCTCAAGTGCTCCTTTAGGGAGGCATGTGTTTATATGTTGCATGATATTCAAAGCATCATTATGTAAATGGCCAAGTCTTTTATGCCAAATTTCACTGAAATCGTGGCTCTACACCTTCTCCGCCTTTGAGCTCAATGCAACACAATCCTCCACATCTAGCTTGTACAAGTTCTTCACACGAACCCTGATCTGCTTCACCTATCCCATGGTTATGTGTCTCAGGGTTTCCTTTCCTTTTTATGAAGATCACAACATAACCACAGTCCTCCAAAACTACAATAGAGACGATACTTTTCTTTAGGCTCAGAATGAACATGACATCCTTTATCTTGAGGGGGGAGCCTAACTCCCTCTGAAAGGTGATTGTACCAATCTCGATCGTGTTGTACATTTTGTTGTCCCCCATATTAATGTTCATTTGAAAATATTTTTCTTCCAGGTCACTAAAGAAGTCTCTATTCCTCGTCATGTGGAAAGATGCACCTGAGTCCAAGTACCACAGGCTCCCCATCAATGTGTTGGTCATGCATGCAATGAGGGTAAATTCAAGCTTGAATTGTGAAGTCAAAGCTTCACTTGTTGCTCCTCTTAAGGTCTTCTTTCTTGTCTACTTGTGTGGACACTTTGTGGCATAGTTCCTGAATTCATGACAATGGAAATATTTAATTTTTGACAAATATTTCTTCTTGCCCCCTTGACTAGATTCTGGTTTGGATTGGGATTTCTTCCCTTTTCTCTTCTTTTCATTTCCATCCAATGAAATTTTTCTTCATCCTCGCCCTTGGATGAAGTCCCATCTCTAG
This sequence comes from Pinus taeda, assembly GCA_000404065.3. NCBI lineage: Eukaryota > Viridiplantae > Streptophyta > Pinopsida > Pinales > Pinaceae > Pinus > Pinus taeda. The sequence goes on from APFE031443882.1 coordinate 3,840, forward strand.
TATTTCGCCTTATTTCCTCTTGTACCAAATCAGACACTAAGCGCTCCCAATTCGGTAGGTTCCACCTCTCGTTCACTAAATATTCATAGATATGCTAGCTCTTAGGAATTCCCAGAAAGGTTTGGCTTACCAAGTCTTCTTCAGGGACAATAACATCGACCCCACCAATTTCATCACGACTTTGTGTAAACTTTCTCAAATACTGTGGGATTGTGTTATTCTTCTGCATCTTGATACTTCAAATTTTACCCTTGAGCGACATCTTCTTGTGATCAATACTATTCTCGAACAATTTTTTGAGTGTTTTAGACATCACAAATGGAGTTTTTTTTCCATGTAGATTCGAGACAATATGATCGCATACTTCCTTCAGGAGTATTCTCCTCGTCTTTGCTACATCTTTCTTCCACTGAGCAAGATTCTAGGAATCATATTCCTGAGGTTTTACAACATTTATCTTGATGTATTCTAGCAATCCATTGTCATCCAATATTGCCTCCATGTTACCCTTCCATGCAAAAAAATTAGAGATGCATTCCAAGGCATACTCTAGCCTTTGTCCATTGAAGGCCATCTTCTAAGCTCTGAAGAAATCCTGCTACATTGATCTTCAAATTCAAACCTATGAGAAACAAATTTAAATTGTTTGCTCTAATGTGAATCCAGCTCTGATACCATGTATAAATTAGGTTGTATATTTGCAACTAAACATGAATTTTTATTCAAAGTGACAAGACACAACCTACTCTACTACTTTGCAGACATTAATTCGCAATTTAGAACAAAAATCTCATACATGCAAGAAGAAATAACACACATGCAACAAGTATTTTTATTTGGGAAAGGAATCTGCAAAAAACCCCAATGCATGCTTGCATTAATCAAATGAATAGAGATGTATTACAATTTCTTTTCTCAACTGAGCTCACCCTGCAAGTGCATAACCTATCTCTTTGCTCATTGAAGGCCTCTAACCTAGACTTATTCAGATTTTTCCTTGGCTTGAGCTCCTATTTCGAGAAATTAGCCCCTACTATTTCGTAAATCCCTCTAATAGAAAATTGCATAATTGCTTAGGTTGATCTTTTGATTGCATGCAAAGCCTATACACTCAAGACTAGTCTACAACTGATGTTACACTACCTTGGAATCTCCACCTCAATTGGATAACTCGAATTATTTGCATGCACTAGCTATTTTGGGTTGATTAATTAGATGATCACTGGGCTTGATTGAAGTCCCACTGCTTAACTAACCTTCCACTAGTTCTTCCAAAAATTGGAACTAGTTTAACGGAAAACAACCTGAGATAATTGATCTTGATTGCTACAAATTAGAAATCACACATGAAGAACTAAAATCTAACTCCTCCAACTTGAATTTATTGAGTAAACTAGGTAACACAAGCCATGCGACTCAAGTTAACATCATTCAAGTAGTTTGTTGATGTGGAAATTCAATTTTTCTCAATTTAATTAAGGCAAAATCAAATTGAAAATTTATTGTTGCATTTTTCAACACCTACTAAAGGGGTAAAAGAGAAGCACGGATCACTCGAAGAATGAGTTGTGCAAATATTGTAGAGAAATATAGCAAGTTAGGTAGTAGTTAAATATTATATAAATCTTAAGATTATATTCGCCAAATTGGATGGATGTAATGAGATTTGTGGTGTAGTGGGAAGTGTAAGATATATGCAAGAAAATAATGTCTTATGGATTTTTATTTCCATCAATGAAGTTGCATATGGTAGTTTCCAACTCCATTTCTCTAGAGATACCAACATAGCAAATTTTGTGTGCACATGGTAGTTTCCAACTCCATTTATCTAGAGATACCATCATAGAAAATTTTGGTTGTCAAGTGTTTAGAAAACAGTCTATACAACAATTGTTTGACATAATCCCTATAAAGTAGTGTTAAACATGTTATCATAATATCTATAGTTTGATGATGCATACGATGTGTTCAAAGAAACTCATGCTTTGAAATCATTATCAAATTGCTCAAAGAAAAAAATATATGCATGCTTTCAAATCATGATCAAATTGCTTAACTAAAAACTTTGATGTTGTGGGTGCACTCAGGATTTTACAGCAAGTATAAAATTGAATTTGGATTACATGAAGAGGATTCTAAATAATGAGTAGAGGATTGCAGTGAAACAAATGTATCAGGCCTTGTTATCTAACTACAACATTTGCAAGGATTCCACTTTATTTTTAGTAAATTTATGCATGCATGGAGGAGCAGTTGGAAAAGGTGCATCTTCATCCTCCAAAACCTCTTCTAAGGATGTGGTTAGAAAAAAAAATACCAATTCATCGACCATGGTTCCTACTATGTCTAGTGCACATATCATGGAAAAATAAGAATAGGTGTTTCTAGTGGAAATATCATCTCCATATCTTGGATCCGGGTGGTAGGCATGCTCGCACGGTTCTCCATGCAAACATTTAACGCCCTGTACCGCCAGCTGCAAGGCAGCGTGGCTTCCCGGGAGGTTAAAACATGCGAGAGTAGGTATGTCATTAAGTTCAGATCGGGAATGGGATCGGCATTAATGCTCGGCGTCGTTCGATGCAACATTCTCTGGGTTATAACTATGGCGGTCCATGGCTTTCTCACCCTGTTCTGTGCTCTGAGACGCGGCATTTCGGTTGGGCGGACGGCAGTAGAGATTGATGGCATAATTCAGGGGTACAGCCGCAAGCCCACAGAAAGTTTTTCTAAGGGTAATCCTCTTCCTGTTCTGCATTTCTACACTTTGTTTATGTTGGCTATCTCTGTGGATGTCCAGGTCGTTAATGTGGAGTTGTTGGTCGAAATGTTGGTTTGGTTAGTTGGTAGCCTGGTTAAGCATACCTTTGGCCTTAATTGTCCTTGTTTTGTTGGTCATACTGTGCATAATCCCTCACCCAACTCCCTCTGTTCTGGTATAATGGTTCGCTCTGGTAAACGCCATCGCTCTGGGGGCCACCGAGACACCCGTTTGCATTCTCCTGCCGGTTTTGCCTGGAAACAGCGGCAGAACCGCTGAGTCCCTCTCTCGCTCAAGATGATGAGCCGTCTGCTAGCTCTGGTAGGAAGCTCAAACCTAACAGTGCTTTTCAAACTACGCACTTTAAATTCCAGAGTAACCTGCACAGACCTCTGGTCACAGCACACATCACTCTCATTCTCTCTGAGGAGGAAAATCTTGTCACCCCCTTGACCTGCATCGCCCCTGAGCCCTCTCCTGGTAGTGACAACTCCACGGACCGCGATAGCAAGGATAATTGGGCTAAAGAAAAGGCTGAACAGGAGGGTCTTCTCAGAAATCTCCCTCCTCTGGACGACACTGTGCCTTTGGCTAAAGATAAAGTTCATGGTGACGCGGAACAGGCCATCACCATCCTTGACAGCGATCTCAATGGCAATGAAGGTCTCAAGGATGGCAATACGGCCCGAGACGACAAGGATATTAATGAACTGGCATAAGAGAAATAGTATTTCCTTGGACAGTCTCTCTTGTTTTTGTTCAGATCTCAGAACTTTGGTTAACTCTTTTATGTATCTGTCTTACTGGTCTGTAGCTCCCAGATGGGATTTTGCTCACTCTGTGTTCGCGGCGCTGCATGATTTTTTGGGTTTTTTGACAAACTCAGTTTCTCTCCTGGCCGATGTATGGTCTTCTCTATGTATGCTTCTAGTTTCAGGGACTCTGTAATGGCTTGCCCCAGCTTGTCTGTAATGGGGAAGCACTATTTTGTCGAGTGCAGAAATGCCTCGCTCATATGTAAAAATATTTTATGTTTCAGTTAATAGAAGTTAGTATTTGCAGAGAAAAAAAAAATATCATCTCCATATATCTCAAACATACACTTAATATTTAAATCAGAAGGGGTCATATGCAAATTTAGTGGGTATTTCCCTCTTCCTTAATATTTGTATAATAAGACCCACTTGACTTGGAATTAAAATTGTGAGATATCTCTTTGCTTCAAATATTCTTCTATTGTTCTATTGGGAAAAATATATGTATTATATTTCAAATATTTAATTATTGAACAAGGATCGTAATACTTGGAGATGCTAGCAAAATATATGTAGGATTAAATCTTAATCTAATCTAATGCTACAAACTACTTGATCAATTGAATGTAACAACTAAATTACGTGAGCATAAGAAAATAAGGAATGTTGATAGACACACTAAAATGAATACCAATTGGCCAATCCTTGTTTCAAATCCCCTGGCACAACCACGGAATGCAATATTTCACTTCACAAGGCATTTTTCATGCATTCAATAGCAGGTTGGACTTGAAGAACAAAGGATTCCAATTTTGATGGTTAATTTCCTAAAACCAAGTACTAAAATCAAATGTAAGGAATGTAAATAAAATTCTAGAATAAAATATAAACTAAAATTATCATATGATCATCTACCAATGTTTACTCGAGCAAGAGTTATAGTGTAGATATTTGAACTAACCTGAATCATCCAAAACATAAAGCATCAATTGGGCATATGAATACCAAACCAATCATTATAAAACCAATTACTTATTCATTTGTTAAAAACACATTACAGAGAAATTGTTTAGAAAGTAAATCAAACTAAAACTATCATACCAAAAACCATGTTGAATATGAAAAATATTTATTCAATAATAAATAATTTTATGGATAGAGTTTAGGCACAAATCATATGTTTGCCTAAATCAAATATTTTTTACACAGATTGATTATACCTTTGAATCATATGAAAACAAATTTAAAATGGGTCCTGATGTTGAACCACTTTCCACAATCAAACCAAAAGAGTGACTATCATATATAAGCTCAAATGGTTATATCAAGCCAAGATTATTTGCCACATAACATGACAAAGCATTGCATTTCAAGTCTCAATGTTGTATTAATCCTAACGTGAATAATTTCAAATAATCAGAAATAAAAATGAGATCGTTGATAGCAATTGTGTCTCTTATAAAACAATCAATTTGATATTGACTTCATAACATAATCAAAATCTCAAATCATCACAAATGAATAGAAAAAAGTTAGTTAAAATGAATTTTTCTTCAAGATGCAATAAAAACCTCAAATTCAAGACATTCGACACAATATTATAAACAATGATGTTCAAAGGCTAAATTTGGATGGTATAAAAGCTATATCCTTTCTATAATGCTACTATGCATGTGATCAACATAATGAAAACAACAATGAGCATTAATCTATTAACCATACAAGGTCTATATAAAATAACACATATGTATTCAACAATAAATTGAAATGATATGAACACAAAAAAATAGAATACTTTACAATCAAGAATGCAATTATGAGGGGCCCTCTCACAATAGCACCTATCTAACTACAATCAGAGGAGGTGAAAAATAGCAATGAAACAATATATCAAAATTTGAGTCAAATGTTAAAAAATATCAAGTTACATAAGTTTGGTTGATATATAGCTCATACACATAGTTTAAAAAGCCTAGAAACACAATAAAAAAGACAAACTACCCCGACATTAAAATTCCAGGCTATATTTGTAGATATTACATTGAGTATTACATCCAATAATGCCTTTGAAAGGGCATGACACAAAGATAAGACTCAATCCTTGGATTCAAGGGAAAATATCCTTGTGATAGTTGAAACACCAACCAGAAGATCTCCTTCGTCTATATCAACTTCACCAAACCCATTGCAAACATGATGTGTATGATCGGATCCCAAGTATATTGTAGTTGTGATAAAAAAAAAAAAAAGATTTTTTTTATAACTAGGTGTATCATAGAACCATTAATGCCATGTTTTTACCTTGAACTACCAAAAGTGATGCAAACTCAACCCAAAAGGGAATTTCCCATGCTATCGAGTACTTGAAAAACTTGAAGAGTGAACCCTTTGCGTGGATGGCCATGAATGCACAAGCATTGGTCCCATAGTTTCATTGGTACCAAAACCATTATATTGCTACTAAAAGTGAACTATGCTTCCATCATTAGGAAAACAACCTCAAAATACACTTTAGCCTAGTTAAAAACATAGGATTTTAAGAAATTGAGAAAAGAGTACATAGTCACATTATTTATGGGTATTAAGCATAAATATTGTAGGTTTTGAAGGTCAAAATAGTATAATAGGTAAGAGAATAGTGTAAAGAAAGGGTAATTAAAACTGACAATGTTGAGGGCCAACATCTCCCTCGTGGAAATCGTGTATGTCCTCATGCAATTCACAAATAAAAAAATTTGATCATCATCCTATAGTCTGCTTAGGAGAGCCTTACAGCATTTATAATAATGTTGAGTGCCCCTTCAGTCTTGGTGATTTTTTCTATTGATCTCCCCTAGGATGTAGATGGAATAGATTCTATAAGTTTAGTATTTATCCTTGTATTCTCCATCAACAATTCCCTAATTTCCTCCTATAATTTGCAACTCTAGGCCTTTAATTGATCATTCTCTTTTTGCGTGTATCAGTTGAGTATTGTATGTTCTAAGACTTCTTTTGTCATACTTTTGATCTTCATATTAGTTTTATTTAGTTTCTTAGCTAGTGGGTCAGGTGGAATGTAATGAAACATAGACTCATCTGGAAGAGGGCCAAGGTCTACATACTCACTATGGAATGACTAAGATGTATAATCACACTTGGATCCATCTTTAATAGGATTTTCAATAGGCAATTCAAGAGATCCTTTCTTTGTTGGACTAGAAGATTGATTTTTTTACTTCTTCTTTACCTCAAAAAGTTCTTGTAAGTTTTGTTCATCATCAATATCAATACAAACAGGGCTCTTTATAGTGATCTATGACATAGGCACAGATAATTGCTCTATAGGTATCTGTAATGTCCCCAATTAAATTAATTTTGTTAAGAGGAATTCCCTTGTTTTTGAATTTGGGCATTGGGAATGTTTTGGCATGAAAAATTAGGAAAAGTGGGTTGTTAGGGAGTCCCCACTTAATATTTGGGAGAAGTGGAGGCCACCAACATTAGAGGAAAAAAAAATAAAAATTGGTAGTGGAATATGGGACCCACATGAAGTACACACTTGGGGAAGAAGAAATTTGAATTCCGAGGCAAATCAAATTGGTGGAGGGACCAACAAGGGATGCATGGTCAACAATTATAAAAGGAAGGAATGAGCGAGCAATAGGGGTCTTTTGTATATTTGAAAATTGAATTTGACTTAGTTGTTCAACTGATCCAATATTGTGTTGTTTAGCACACGAGTGTCTCCAAACAGAGATCTCAACCCTTGCTTCAGTGGCATTATCTATGATTGCATGTGAGGATTTGAGCCACATACGTGTACCTGGACAGATGAGGAGGTGTATATCACATTGTGGTGGGTGTACTAGCAGAGTGGAGGATTCATGTGCACATATGGGATGGCATATGGTACATCATAGAATGTAATTGAGTGTTGATATCCAATGGTGCATGGAGTCGTTCCACGAAGTTCAGGGCTATGCAGTGGAGTGTTGGGGTATGTATTTGAGTGCAGCAAAGCATGATGATGCACAACAAGTTGTTGAGGTGTTTTTTCCAGAGATATGTCCTGACGAGGGCATCAGGAAATCCATTGGGTTTGGCACACTCAAATTTGGAGAGAGAGTTAATCATAGGGTTGACTGTGAGCTTCCCTTTATCACCCACCAGCATTGCACACTGGAGTCGGGGACTTTGATATCATCCCTTGATGCTCTCATTGCGAGAAACATAACCCAGTAGTTTCATCTGATACATTTGGACGAGGCACGGTGCATCAAGAGAGAGCTTTCCAGTTGTGTTATATGGGAAAGGTGCAAGTTGGTGGATGCAGGCTCAGGGGTAGTCCAATCTTCTCTAGAGGTAACACTTGCACTGTCCTTGATCCCACACTCAGGGAGAAGAATGACCCCCTTTGGGTGAGATATTCTGAGGTGTCTCAGGAGAATCCACCACAGTTTATGGACCTTACATACAGGTTGATGTTTAGACTCCAAGCGGTGTTGGAGAGCGCTTTCAGGAGGCAAGATGATATATCCCACAGCATGGTATGGCCAGCGCAGGGAAATTTTGTATGCACTATATTGGTTTGTGATGTATGGAGGCCATATATTGATTTCACGCAGGGGCCTGAGACGTGGTATGGGTTGGCACCAACAGTTGTGAGGACTATGTCGCAGCCATTATGGTTGTGGGATCCATGGATCTAGCTGGCTTGTTGGACACTTTGTTTCATGGTGAGAGGGAGTAGGACAGAGGATGACCCAACCCCCACCTATTTTGACATGTGGGAGAGAATTGAGGCCTTTTCACATGGCAAGGTTGGGTTTCCTTGTTGTTTCTACAAATTAGAGTGAGTGTTGGATGAGTAGGTTGTGACATCATGGGGATTCTTAGGCCATATGCATTAGGACTCCATAGATATTTTTCCATTAGGTCCCAAGAGAGGGGGATACAACTTGTGCGTGATAGGAAAATCGACATGATCAGAGTGGTGCAACGACATCATAGTGGCACTCCTTTTGTACCAGCTTGGGATTTTGGCCTAGCAAGGTTTAATACTTCAGATACTCGTGGAGGTGAGTGGGTTTCTATAGGGGAAGGTCATCTTGATCCTCCATTATATTTTAGTGATTTGTTGATGGTGTGGGGAACTTCTCTAGTGTGGCAGGGTGATCAGTAGGAGGAGACCAGGAGAAGCTCAGGCATACGAGGGTTTAATCCCACTAGGATTGGATTGCATGTTCAGGAGTCCACTCCTGCAATGCACTAGAGGGACTATTTGGTAGAGCCTTTACATAAGGAGATGACCTGGATTTTGTACTACCATGAAGCTCTACTTAGTGGCAGTATGAAAAGGGCGTATGATGCCTATGATGAGTTGGACAGCAAATGGATAAAGGGATGCCTCACGCTAATCAGGATGGCTTAGGATCCTGGAAGGACAGTGCAGAGATCAAGGATGGTTGGGTGGTACATTTGGTACCCTGGTATTGTGTGTAGAGACTATTGGGTTCAACTGATCGAGAGGGTTCTTGTTTAGACATAACTTGAGGACAAGCAATTTTTGGTGGGAAGGACTGCAATGTCCCCAATTGAATAAATTTTGTTAAGAAGAATTCCCTTTTTTGCAATTTGGACGCTGGGAATGTTTTGGCATGAAACTTAGGAAAAGTGGGTTGAGGGAGTCCCCACTTAATTTTTTGGAGAAATGGAGACCACCAACATTAAAGAAAAAGAAAAATAAAATGGTAGTGGAATATGGAGCCCATATGAAGTACGCACTTGGGGGAGAAGGAATTTGAATTCCTTGAGGAAAAGCGAATTGGTGGAGGGGCCCACAAGGGATGCGTGGTAAACAATTATAAAAGGAAGGAATGAGGGAGTAATAGGGGTCTTTTGTCTATTTTAAAATCGAATTTTCCTTAGTTGTTCAATTGAGCCAATATTGTGATGTTTAGCACACAAGTGTCTCCGAGCGGAGATCTCAACCCTTGCTTCGGTGGAATTCGAGTGTCAGCCCTAAGAGGGATTCTACTTCATCTTAATTTGTATCAGTAGTAGGGAGTCGAGTTACAGCAACTGTAAGTCGAGTACCAGCAGCAGCAGAGGGAGTAACAACAGCGCAGGGATTGTGCAATCACAGCGTGAGGCACTCTGGGAAGTTGGGGAGGCAGGAGCATTCTTTCATCATTTTCAGGAGAATAAAGGGAAGCTATAGACAAGAGGACCATCCTACATGCAACTCTCATTTCATCACACGCATGACTGTGTCATCTCCTCCATGATTGCGCAGTCATTGGAGTGAGACTCTTTGGGGCAGCACCATCTAGGGGAGTTTGGAGTTGGGGTGTTGGGAGATCATTTGGAGGGAAATTTTAGGAGGATTGATGGAGTTGGGAGAGAAGAGATTGGCAGGATCAGTCACAGCAACATAACTCGAAATTTGAGGAGGGACAAGTTGTGAAGGGTCAATTTTTTAAGGTTGGAACAAATGGAAACCCTTTCTGGGGTTTTATGGGTTTTTTGCAAGGATCACAATCAAAAATTCCTAGAATTTTTTGGGCACTCTAGAGTGGGAAAATCAAGGGGCGAAGTTAGGTAGCAATGTAGTTTTAGAGCAGCAACGCAGTTTTCTGGAGGAGTTGTTTATTGCAGTCGTTGGGTTTTCTTATGCTCATCACCCGGTGCTTGTAGCTTTCCTTGTGCAATGTGATGTGAACCTTCACCAACTCGTTGTACCACAATAGATATTATTAATAAAATTTGGCCATTTGGGGATTTGCAGAAACATTTGGATCATGTGTATTTTTTTTGAAAAATTATGTGTTGTTGTCTTCGCATGTCTTTGTTATCATTGTAAAATTTCCATTAGGAACATTACATTATTTGAATATCGTATTTCCTAGACATGTTACGGGTGACAGGCGAGTAGGAACTATGAGGTTTTCCTTTGTTGCATTACTCTTTTGATTCATGACTTGTGTCAAGGAGAGTCAACTATCCTAGCTTCAATTTGGGTTGGATTTTCTTCATGGTTTGCATCATTAGCCCATGTTTTGGGTATTGTTCTTCGAAATTTTCTTGTGATTACAACACAAAATTATTATGATCTATAAAACTTTCCCAAGTTTCGTTCCAATCCTTAAGCTCTTCCAAGATCAACATTTGACAAGTCCATGCATACTTTAAGAGGAATTTTCTTATTCATTTTTACTTGATTTTCCACTTTCCCAAGGATTTTCCACAAATAGTAAGGGAAATTCAATTTTTGACCTGATTGGAAGTGTAGCAAAATATGAATATGGTACTGAAGAGTGAGAGTATACCTTCCTTCACAAGTTATAATTTTTTTCATAATCATTCTTGGGTTTATCCATTCATCCTTGAGCCATGTCCTATGTATCCATTTCGTCCAATTTTCATCCTGATGTTTTGGCTTCAAGAATGCATTGGAAACATTCTTATCTAGTGCTCTATTATTAAACCACTTTTCTACGGTTCTGGGTAAATGAGTGGCTCGGGACATTGTTTCTTTCATTAATCTCATGACTAAGTCCCTCATTTGAGAAACATGGCCATCAGAGTTTTATGCAAAATGAAAGGTAACCTAATCATCATGCCCCTAAAATTGTGCAAATAACATTTTCCATTCATACCCATTAAACCATTGCTAGTATGCAATATATTTTGGTAATGATTCAAGAGCTTGAGTAGCCAGATCATGTTGATTAACCACCATGTGTTGCACCCATTGTGGTTACACAATAAATCGTAATATTCCACTTCCATATTGCTTCAAATTATGAGACCTAATATGTCTTCCTTCATCGACAGCTTGGATACTCTGATTTGGATTCTAGTCATATGCATGTTAAAAATGGTGAATTATGTCAATCTGAGGGTAGGCTCAATGACTCATTGCATAGGAAGAAGGACAAAAAAAGAGTTATCATTATAGTGAATGGAGGGAATTACAGGTGTTATACAAATTTAAGTCAAATAAGGTATAGTTCTTTGGCATATTAACACTCATAGATTATATAAAAGGTGATCAATAGGTTTATACAGTTGTAGGAAATCAAGTTGAATAGGAAAACATACATATAAGGTTGAATAGAGATGTATGTACATAGGAAATTAGGGATAGAATGTGTGAAAAAAGAAAGGGTACAGTTAAAAACAACAGGTATAAGAAGACTCTTTCTTACAAGAATAAAAATCATTTTGTTTCTGACGGATAAAATCAAATTAGAGATAGATTTTTACCTTTGGAATAATCCAATTACCAATATAATTTTATGACAATATTGATGTTGAATATGAAGGTGGAAGACTGACAACCCACCTACGTTGGAAAGAAAAAGATAACTTAGAGGATTTTTGGTATTACTTACTCTATTTTGGTACCAGTTTTAAATTTCAATTCTTATAAATTTGATCATTGCAATGCACTGGAATCGAATCTAAAAGTTGAAGAAAATAAAAATAATATTGGAAACTAGAGGATTGTAAGTTGACATTGGAGATTGGATCCCCCAATTTTTTTGTTGGCGTGTTGTTGCAACTCATGTTAGAATCACGAACGATAAACCCATACCTAGCACAATTATATCTATGAGAATGAATTTTGCTAAAGTCAAACATAGAAAGATATAATTGGATTATCAATCATCGATGGATGTAGTTAATTAGTGTGAGACAAATCACCATTAATGTTAATGAGTTTCAAGGTGCAAGAGTGCATTTTGATAGGTATGAATGGATGTGTTCAATTTGAGTCACCTGCAAGATCTAGAAATCAAGAGACATTGAGGTATTCCCTTTTTTCCAATGAGGAAATTTTCCATTTATATATGAAAACTCCAATGTACTCAAAAAGATATTGGATCTTGGTCCTAGATAAAGTGCTAAAATCGATGAGACAAGATATGTTGGAAAGTGGGCCTTAAAGAATATCACGTCATCCAACTCGAACATAAAACCAAGAATATTTTGAAGATCCATTGGAACCAATATGAAATTACATAACCTATATTGAGTGTTTCCCGCCATGAGACCTGGTTTTAAATCAAGATCCATGTCTAGTTGTGTCAACTTCCTAGTTTTCACAACTAGACTTATTTTTATCTTTACTATTTTATTCATTTATTTATTATACTACCCTATACTACTTGAAAAATAACACTCTCCTTCAAGTATAAGAGTACTTCCAATGAAGCCATGTGCATTAAAAGGTAACAAATGTGCTCATGCTCAAGTTTGTGAAGTAGTATTTAATGTAGTATATCATAGCATGAGAGACCAACTACTTCAGATGATATGATAAGAATATTTGTTGTAGAGGAGAGAATTATTTTGGTTTAATGATTGTCTAGAACCAATATTTGATGTAGTCAATTAGCTCTTGGATCTCTTGCTCATCTAGTCCACTCTATATTTCCTCCTCTACCATGCCATGCATATATTCTATTTTCAAATGGTCGATCTTTTGGGTGCATGATGGGTATGATGATAGGTGTGTCAAGGACTCTTCGATGCCAGGTTCTAATGATTGTTCTCCATCATATTTTATCCATTATTCTTTGGTCCCCTCAGTAGATTGGAAAGGATGATCAAAGAAGGACCTTGAATATTCTTGTAGAGGTGGCCCGTGGATATTTTTCCCTTCTATCGCTTCCTGGAGTGCAGGTATGATTTATGCATAGATTTGTTCTTCTTGAGATATAGAGAATTTCCCAACAATTGTTATAATTTGTGAGATTTCTTGGAGGATCATTCTTAAAACTCTTGATTAATATTGAATTCCTCTTGTTGGTTGATAATCCTTGTCTAGCACATGCATTAGTATGTGGGTGTTGTGGGGGGGTAAATGAAATATATTGAAAGAAAAAATTTCAAAGCAAGACTTTTCATGTACTTGGATGATCTCATACTACTAAGAATTTTTGTCACTAGTTATATGTTCATCACGAGTTAGCTTATTCTTTTCCATGAATCAAACTAAAAAGAAAACACACTTTCATAAAAAAACACTAAACCAAAACAATGAGGCTTTGGAAAAACCCGCTAAAGTGGATGCAGTTAGCTAGGACCGTTTTCAAATATTTTGTAACAAGGGCATATTTGCATCTTACTATTTCTCCTCCCCCAAGTCATAAACGTTAGCAAAAATAAGAAAAGAAATAAGCTACCAATGCTCTAATCCATTTTTAGCACTTCCCTCGCAATGACACAGAAAATGTTTGCAAAAATATATGTATTACATGTCCAACATTTAATTATTGAACTGAGAATGTAATTTTGGATATTTCAGCAAAATATATGTTGGATTAAATCTTAATATAATTTAATGCTTGTAACTACTTGATAAATTTAATATAAAAACTAAATAGCATGAGCATAATAAAATAATGAATGTTGATAAATAGACTGAAACTAAAGATCTTATGGTCAGTCCTTGTCTCAGATCCCCTAGCACAGCCTCGGAATGCAATCTTTCACTTCACATGATAGTGTTCATGCAATCAATAGCATGTTGGACTTGAAGAACGAAGGATTCTAGTTTTGGTGTTTAGTTCTTGAAACCAAATACTGAAATCAAAAGTAAGGTGTGCAAATGAAATGCTAGAATAAAATCTAATCCAAAACTATCATATGGTCATCTATTAATGTTTTCTCGAGCAAGAGTTTTAGTGTATATCTTTGAATTAATATGAATCATTCAAAACATAAAGCATCAATTGGGTATATGAATATCAAACCAACCATTATCAAAGCAATTACTTATTCATTTACCAAATACACATTACAGATTAGTTGTTTAGAAAGTAAATCAAACTCTAACTGTCATACCAGAAACCATGTTGAATATGGAAAATCTTTGTTCAATAATAAATATGCCAGTGTATGGAGTTTAGGCACAAACCATATGTTGTCATAAATCAAAGATTGTTTAATAGATCTATTATACCTCTGAATCGTATGACAACAAATTTAAATTGGTTCCTAAGCTTGAATCACTTTCCACGATCAAAGCAAAAGAGTGACTATCAGTTATAAACTCAGAGGGTTGTATGAAGCCAAGGGTATTCACCATAGGGCATGACAGAGCACTTTGTTTCAAGTCCCAATGTTGTATTAATCCTAAGGTGAATAATTTTAGTTAATCACAAATAAAAATGAGATTGCTAAGAGTGATATTTGTCTCTTATAAAACAATCAATTTGAGCTTGACTTCAGAACATAATCAAAAAATCAGATCATCATACATGAATAGAAACAAGTTGGTTAATAAAAATATTTCTTCGTGATGCAATCAAAACCTCATATTCAAGACAGTCAACATAATACTATAAACAATGATGATTGAAGGGTAAAGTTGGATTGTATAAAAGTTAATTTTTTTATATAATGCTATTATGCATGTGATCTACACAATGAAAACAATGATGAGAATCAATCCATTAACCATACAAGTGTTGTATAAAATAACACATATGTATACAATAATAAACGTGAAAGTGATATGAACATAAACGAAATAAAATACTTTATAATCAAGAACGGAACTGTGACGGGCCCTCCCACAGTGGTGCCTAGCTAAACTACAATCACAAGAAGTGAAAATCATAGTGAAACAAGAGATCAGAATTTGAGTCTCATATTAACCAAGATCAAGTTACATGAGGTCCACTGATATATAGCTCATACACAGAGTTTACAAAGTCCAGATACATGATCAGAAAGACTGACTACCCCAACATTAAAATTCCTAGCTAGATTTATAGATATTACAATGAGTATTACATTCAATTGTGCCTTTGAAAACACAAAGATAAGACTCAATCCCTATATCTAAATAAAAATATCCTTGTAATAGTTGAAACACCAACAAGAATATCTTTGGACATGATGTGGCTGATCAGATCCCAAGTATATTGTAATTGTGATAAATAAATAAAAAAAGGTTTTGTTATAGCTACATGTATCATAGAGCCATCGATGCCTCGTTTTGACCTTGAACTTCCAAAAAGGATGCAAAAGCATGCCATAAGGGAAGTTGCCACGTTTTTGAGTACTTGACAAACTTGAAGAGTTAACCCTTTGTGTGGATGGCCACAAAGGTGCAAGCATTGTTCCCATGGTTTCACTGGTACCAAAACCCTTATATTGGTACTAAAAGTGAACTGTGATTCCATCATTAGTAAAACAACCTCAAAATACACTTTAGCCTAGTTAAAAACATAAGATTTTAAGAAATTAAGCAGAGTACATGGTCACATTATTTATGTGTATTAAGGATCAATATTGTAGGTTTTGAAAAATGAGATAAAGAAGAAGGGATCGCTCGACGAGGATCGCCTGAGCTGCTGCGTGCTCGGCCCTGCTCCGCGAGGTCTGCTCCCTGCAGATTTGATACTTGCGGCCTCGTCCACCCTTCGGTAGCTGCGAGTGCATCCGCCGAGTGGCTCTTCTCCTGGATGATCGTTCAGAGATCGCCCGCCATTTTCCATTCCTTCCAGCTGTGGCCTGAGTTGGTTCTCCATGGAGGATTCGGATCCCCCCCTAGGACCTTCCTCACCACCTCCATCCTCTGTCGTTGAAGCCTTCAGATCCTTGTTGGCCTCTCTACCCAAGAAGAAAGTTGTGGAAGCCGCTAAGTTTGTTAAAAGACTCGAAGACATCCCTGAGATCGCTCTTCCCCCTGAAGGTTCGATACAAGTAGCTATTTCTTTGTTGGAACGTGCCCTGGTGGGTCAGTTTATAGGTCTCCCGCCCTCTCCGAAATCAACAGAGAACTAGGTCTCCAAAAACTGGGCTCTGCTGATCAAGGGCAAGGTAGCATCCTACTTCCTCTTTGAATTCTCAGAAAAAGAGGACAAGGACCTTATTTTTAGAAATGGACCCTATTTCATGGGGCCTCAAGGGCTGTACTTGAAAAAATGGATGCCAGATTTTGACCCGGTAATGGGTGTACCTTCAGCAGTCCCAGTATGGGTAAGACTCCCCAATCTTCCAGTTCATTGCTACAACTGGGATTCCCTGAAACACATCGGGAACACCCTTGGGAAATTCATTGACAGGGCCAACAATAGAGACCAGTATGATTGCGCCAGAATTTGCGTGGAGGTGGATCTGGAGGTCGATCTTCTAGAAGCTGTCAAAATAAGGGTGGGTCCGTGGACACATATTCAGAAACTATACTATGAACAGTTGTCGTTCAAATGCCGGAAGTGTCAAGTCTACGGTCATTTCACTAGAGATTGCCCGTCCAAAGGGGTTGAAGAAAAGGGGAAGGAGGAAGGATGGAACCAGGCGAAAAGATCCAGAACTTCCTTCAGGAAGTCCGCAAATGCTAACACCAGAGCACCCCATACAGTGCCTGCTCAGCAGCTGCCCATGGAAAGTCAAGGGAACAGATATGAGATCCTTGGATCAGAAACCATAATTACCCAGGAGACAGAAACCCCGAAAGAAGTCTCTCCGCCTAAATCTAAAAGTGAGCCAGAGATATCCAAAGGAAAGATGTCAAAGGACGAGGAGGAAACCCAAGAATTTGAGGAATCGGAGGAAGAAGGGGAAATAGGGGACTCGCAGTCCACCCCCAGAAGATCTACAAGAGGCCGAATGTCAACAAAAGAAAAAAGGGAGCAAGAAACATACAAAGACAAGCTCCAGGGCAGCCAACCTACGCTAGAGAAACTCCTAGCAAAAACTCCGAAGACGAAGAAGACGCAAACCCAGGGCTCCAAAGGAGCTCACCACAGCAAAAGTAAATAATGAAGATTGTCTCCTGGAATTGTAGCGGAATGGGATTCAAAGCCAAGGAAGAGGCGATGAGAATTCTGATAAGGCAGGAAACCTTGGATATCCTCCTCATCCAAGAGACTAAAATGGAGGAATCATCCTTCCTCCAAGCAAGTAGAAAGTTTTGGAAAAAAGACGGAGCGCATGCAACCTCGACCCGGGGAGCTTCAGGAGGACTTGGGTCGTTCTGGAACCCAAATAAGTTCTCCCTCATCTCTAAGTCCCTAAATACTCATTGGATATTATTAAAGCTGCAACACTTAGAATCTAAAGAAATTATTAGTCTGGTCAATGTATATGCTCCTAATAATGCAGGTGAAAATAAGCTATGTTGGGACTCCATCAAAAACCTGGCAGATCTGGAAGATTTGGGGAACATCATCATTGTAGGAGATTTCAACCTCACCCTCCTGCCATCAGAAAAGAGAGGAGGCAATATTGTCAGAGACCCGGCAAGAGAAACAGTAGAGGATCTCATGCAGGATTGGGACCTGATTGATATCAAGCCAACCACCGGTAAGTTTACGTGGTCAAACAAAAGGGCTGGACCAGGACACATAGCTGCAAGACTGGACCGTTTCTTGGTGCAAAGTACCTTCCTACTCATTGGATTAGAAGCCAGATCATGCATCCTGCACAGCAGTACATCAAACCACAAGCCTATCAACTTGGAATTGCTGACCACTAAAGATTTGGGGCCTATTCAATTCCGATTATGCTCTCTCTGGATCAAGGAGGTGGACTTCATGGATAAGGTCAGAGACTGCTAGAAAAGCCAAGTCAAGGGTTTTGCCTTCTTTATGTGGGAGGAAAAACTTAGAAGAGTGAAACCATGCTAAAAAATTGGGCCAAGACCTTGCCCAATCCAGCTGAGGAAAGGAAAAAAACCCAATTAGAATTGGAAAGGCAACATCTTCAACTTGAAACAACTGAAATTTCAAAAGAAGATATGGAAAAGGAGGCCAAACTTCAGCAAAACTTCCACAAAGCATGCCTGGCTGAAGAAGAGTACTAGAGGCTCAAATCTAGAAGTCTTTGGCTTAAATCTGGAGACAGGAATTCCTCCTTTTTTCACAAACAAGCTCAAGCTAGGAAAGGTCGGAACTTCATCACAGAAATAAAGAAGAAAGCAGTGTCATAAGGGACTTTGCAAACATAAAAAAGGCAGCCTCAGAGCATTTTGAGAAGTTGTACAGGGAAGGTATCAGAGCATATCAAAATAACAACCTTCTAGATGTTGTTCCTAAGCTCATCACATCCAAAATAAATCAGGCTCTATAAAAAGCAAAATCATGCTTAAAGAAACCAAGGAGGCTCTATTCGCCATGGACCCGGATAAAGCCCCGGGACCGGACGATTTCACTCCAAGATTTTTACAAACTTGTTGGCAGATAATTGAGAAGGAATTCCTCAAAATGATTCAGAAATCACAGGATTGTCAAAAGATTGGAGGCTGCAAAAATTCGGCATTTCTTGCCCTCATCCCTAAGGAAAAAGGGGCAAACACCTTCAGCAGATTTCTTCCAATTTCACTATGCAACATTGGGTACAAAGTGATCACCAAATTGATAGAAAACAGGCTAAAAAGATTCCTCCCCAAAATCATCCCGGACAATCAAGGGGGATTCATCAAAGGCAAACAGCTAGTGGACAATTTCGTTCTGGTCTAGGAGGCAATCCACTCCAGCCAACATCGAAAGGAAAAAGGTATGGTCATCAAACTAGATCTAGCTAATGCCTTTAATCGTGTTAGTCATAATTTTTTGTTTGATTTAATGTTTAAAATGGGATTTGGGCAAGGCTTTATAAAGTGGATAAAAGCCTGTATTTCGGAGCCTTGGATTGCTCCTCTAGTGAATGGAAGGACCGTTGAATTTTTCAAAGCCTCTAGAGGACTGAGGCAGGGGTGCCCTCTTTCACCCCTCCTTTTCGTTATTCAGGCTTCTGTTCTTAGTTTCTATTTGAATAAAAAGCAGCAAGATCATGCCATCATCAGGTTGTGCATTGCAAGAGGGGTGAAGCACATCAACCATGCCCTTTTTGCGGATGGTACCCTTCTTCTCGGAGCTGCAACTCCACAATCAGCTATCAACTTCAAAGCAGTTTTGGATGACTTCTGTAAGACCTCAGGAAGTGAGCTAAATAAGGGGAAATGTCAGATATTTTGTTGGAATATCCCTGCTTCCACTGCAAATTCCATAGCTAGATGTTTGGGGTTTACAGCCTCCACTATTTGGTCCTCTTTCAAATATCTTTGAGTTGCCAATCTTCAATAAGAGGGCGTCAAGCAAAGACTGGGCTCCTCTCTTAAACAAATTCAAATAAAAAATGCAAGCCTGGGGATCCTCTTGGCTTAACATCGTCGGCAAAGCAGTACTCATCAAGGCAGTTCTCAACAGTCTTCCGATCTTCAAATTTGTTGTCCTCCTGGCACCTATGGGAATTATAAAGAAGATGGAAGAATTAATCAGGTTTTTTTTTTTTTATGGAAAGGAGGCAAGAAAAATGACAAGAAATTCTCTCTAATTAGTTGGGAAACAGTCACAAAACCATATCTTGAGGGAGGTCTGATCCTTAAAGACCTGAAGGCCAAAAATCTAGCTATGGGTGCCAAATTAGTATGGAAAATAATCGCTCCTAAACCAAACTGGGCTCAGATTGAATTATGGAAGAAATATTTTAGAGGTTCAAGGCTCAGGTGCTTAGATCACCCAAAAAATTCGCCCAAAATGCCCTTCAACAACTTCATCAATAGAATCGCGCCGATGATAAAAAATCATGCTCATTGGATACCTAGAAACGGTAAGAAAATACAGTTATGGAATGACAAAATTATGGATCGCTCTCCTCTGAAAGAAGTCGGAAATTTTATAGCGCTAAGAAACTGGTTGGAGGCAGCTCACATCCACACTCTATGGGACATCTCGGTGTGGACAGAGGACTATTGGACGAGTTGGAAGCGTTTATCGGTGCCCATCGAACTGCAAAACGAATGGACAATGTTCAGAGCCCATGTACACGGGTTGGCCCCTATCCACGCCAACAGGAAGGACGCGAGAGGCTGGGAGAAAATTCGTTCTGGATACACTGTTAAGAAGGGATACTTCAAGTTTTTAGAGCGCCCCCACGTTCCTCCCAATCCTGCTCCCTGGGCAGGGATATGGAACTTCCCATCTATCCCAAAAATTGACCATTTTTGCTAGATCCTCTGCCATAAAAATAATCTTACTAA
Organism: Pinus taeda; assembly: GCA_000404065.3. NCBI lineage: Eukaryota > Viridiplantae > Streptophyta > Pinopsida > Pinales > Pinaceae > Pinus > Pinus taeda. The sequence goes on from APFE031443882.1 coordinate 24,379, forward strand.
GGACAGACTTCAAAAAAGAGGATTTAATGGACCATCTAGATGTGTTCTCTATAAGGCAAATTCTGAAACCGCTCTCCATATTATGATTAAATGCAATTACACAATCTCTGTCTGGCAGGAGCTGCTGGACTAGATCTCAATTTTCCCACCTCAGTTCAAGATTTGTTTACAGGCTGGATGGCCAGATATCCAGGTGTTCAACCAAAAAACAAAAAGATCAGATCAGCATGGAGTGCTTTGCCAAAATTTACTAGTTGGTAGGTTTGGTGAGAAAGGAACAGGAGGATATTTCGTAACAAAGCCCAAGATCATAGAATAGTAGCCAATTCAGTGAAATGCCAATTAAACGAGTGGTTGGAAGGCATAAGTGACGATTCAAATCTTAGCCAGCAAGACAGAGAGCTGGGTACTGCCCTTAAGATTAGCTTCCATAAAAAAAGAAGCTCTACCCCAGCTCTTGAAGTTTGGAAAATCAGGAAAAACAAGATTGAATTTCAGGAATGGTTGTCCAAACAATTAATCCCATCTCTATTTTTTGATGGAGCTGCTAAAGGGAATCCAGGGAAGGTCGGGGCAGGAGGACACATTATTATGCCAGACAACACTTCTTCTCATAGCTTTGCCTGGGGTCTAGGCCATACATCTAGCATACAAGCCGAGGCACTTTCCCTCTTGCAAGGGGTAATCTTCCTCAAGGAGCTGGGAATTCGGAAAGTTAACATTCTTGGAGACTCCCAAGTAATCATAAGAGTTGTGGTGACCAACTCCAACCCATCTGATCTGCACCTAGCAAGGCTACTTACCAGAATCAAAAGCATTTCAAAATCTCTTCGCTTGACATATTTTCATGTACTGAGAACAAATAACAAAGTAGCAGACACCCAAGCAAACATTGCAGTCCACGTAGACGTTGGAACTATTCTCAGAAACAAGGAATCTCTGTGGGCTCCTATTCCATGAAAAGACATGTATTACTATTCTCTTTTAAATCAATTTGTCTGCATCTTTCATCTAGGACAATCAGCATCTAAAGAACATTTTGAAAATTGTAAAAAGAGGAAGTGGTTAAGAGCAAAAGCCAATCCCCTCCTCGTAGAAAGGCATGCTAGAAAATTCTCCTCATTTTGTAACCGAATATGTGGCCATTTTCCAAGCAGATAATGAAACACTATAAACGTTCTTGTAAAAAAAAAAAATATATATAATAAAAATATATTGTAGGTTTTGAAGGTAAAAAGAGTATAACGGTTAAGAGATTGGGGTAAGTAAAGGGTAATTAAAAATGACAATGTTGAGGGCCAACATGTTCTATTTTGAAAATATTGATGATTATAAGAAAGTGATTTGAGAAAACCCTTTTATTACTCCATGGTTTCCTAAATTTAATCCTAACTTCATATTAGTGATTTGAATGCCAATTTAAGTCTAATTCTTAAACCAACCATTGTATTTTTATTATTTATTAGTTTTTTAGGGTACTAGGAAAATTGAGATAGCTCTATTGGGTTTCTCCATACATGCCCATATTTGTCTTGAGATACAACTTAGAAAAGATCTTCAGAAAAATTGATTCTCAAGAGGGAAAATTGTAAATAAACTCAAGTTCTATATTATGTGAATACAACATTTTGGCGTAAAAAATTTCAATAAATAGGGTACCTATAATATACTTTTTCCCATGCACAAATTAATTCTCTAAAAAAGGGCACAAACCAAAGAAAAAAACTAGGAATTTTTTGAGAAAACAATGTTGAATGATTACAAGAGGAGAATTATAACAAACATTAATTTAGAGAAATTCAACATTGCTCATTGGAAAATGCCAAATTAGGAAAATAATTTATGGATTCTAAAGAAGAAGCCTAGCATACAAATATTTCTTCCATGGGGATGAAAGTAGTTAAGTATTTACATTAAGAGAGAGTAAGATAGTTCACAAATTTGAAAACTATGAACTTTCATAAGGAGTTGGCATCAATATATCTCTTTGCTCCAAATGTTCTTCTATTGTTCTATTTTAAAATAATGTTGATTATAATAATGTGTTTGACTAAATCCTTTTATTACTCCTTGTTTTCCTAAATTTGATCCTAACTTTTTATTAGTCATTAAAATATAAATTTAGCTCTAATTATAACACTCCCTCCCACCTCCTTGTACTATCTCAGGTTGTGGAAGGTGTTACTTATGACTTGACCTGACCTCTAAAGTTTGTTATGAAGATGGGCTTACCAAAAATATGTATTTTCTAAAGTTTGGGAATTTGATTTTTGATACCACCAACATGTCCAACTTGTCAAGTTCTTTTCGACGATATAAATTTTATCTCAATTTGAATCTTAGTTTGATAGTTATGTTGTATTAAATTTATTAAACCAATTACATAATGCCATATAGCATCCACGTGTGGCCCAGCCATGTTTGCACATGTTCTTCCATGTCAAACCACATCACATTGGGAAAGGCTCCGCGATGATACGACCAACTAAATTTGGGTGGTTTTTAATACTAACAGTATTCAATTTCAACCCCCCACCTCCCCCCTGTTAACTCTGGGTAGACTAGGGGGGCCCAGGATGAACCATCACATCATTCATGCTCATTTAACATCCACTATATATAACTTAAACTCATCTATAATGACCTACAGACTAGGTCATAGCAATAATTGCCCAAACTCATAAATAGATAAGTTAACTAATAACTTATGAGATGATGGGTTATTTAGGTAAACTTCAATAATCGCAAGCATGTAAGTGATCATGTAGTTCTTGGAGATGGAAACCAATACCTTATTCAAACCAGTAAACAATCACCATAAATTAGAACATTAAAACAAAATATGGGGTACACATTTTCACATTTAGGGAGTTTACAAGTTTTCCAATTCTCCAACTTTTTCGAGGTTCGTCAAACATTCAAATAAGGTGAGATCCATGTAAGAAAAAAAATTAGAAAATGATAGAAACAATAGTATAAGAAAATGTTTGCTTCTTATTTTCTTTAAAATCTTATCAAGGGCTTGAAATAGTTCAATAATATGATTCCTAAGGCCATGCAGTAATGGGTACATTACTTTGTGGTATTAGAGCTTTGCTTGCAACGTTGGGTCAATATGGGTTGCATAATAGCATAGTCTCTTCATGTTTTAGTGGGCAATATATTTTGTTTTTGGGGTTATCTAGTGAGATTAATTTGTTATTAGATAGGTCAAAATCATCTCATAATGTCGAATCTATAATTCCTCGACAACCACAAGTGTAACTTTTTCAAAAAAATGACTACCATGGGAGAAAAAAACTTTAAGGTCTAATGTATCACACAACAAAATTCTTCTGCATGATACATATCATAAACCAAATGCATTTGGCATGATAAGGAAAATAAAGATAGTGTGACATGACAAAGAGAAAATAAGAGAAGAGAAGAGAAGAAAAATGAAGATATTAACAAAAAATAAATGCAGATAATGAAATATTTGATACTACTTGATGCAAATATTTGTCCACTCCCTTCAATATTACACACAACTCTCACAACTTCTATGACATCAAACAACTATTAAATCATAGATTGGCATTATATCAAAATCCCTTAAGCAAGTCAATGTGTGATATTTTATCAAGTAACCCCTCTTCTCCCTCGAGGCACTGTACACTTGTGAAGTATAAGAGTGGGATAGAAAACACTTTTTTTTAGAAATTTTGATTAGATATTATATTTACCGTTAACATAATATGTTACGTAACATTTAAAAAATAAATAAATAAATAAAATTTAAATTT